>JAGFPH010003672.1:96789-114020 GCA_018207615.1 Philaenus spumarius
AAATTCTACTAATATATTGCGTACACACAGACAGCTGTTCAACGCCTTCGTGAGTAGACCTATTTCCCAAATTGTTGGTTGAAACCCTAAAACATAGGCCTATAAACTTAATTTTGGAAATTTGCTCAATTCACGTCAGCGGTTCAGCTGCGTGGTCGAATTATTTGTGTATTTGCCACAAACATAAACTATTATTAAATTTATAAACAAAGTGCTCCCCTACGAGCTCCCCCATGCCCCCCCCCCCGGTGCGACCTCTATGTTAACACAAGAACAAAATAAGAAAGCTTTAATAAAAACATCGCAAAATACTGTAATTTATGTTTAAGTAGCATAATCAAACCATTTATTTTTCTTGTACCCTTGTATCTGGATGTATTTATGTAATAGTTACTTGTATTTATATGGTTTCAATTTATTAATACATCTGTAACAGACTCCAAAAATAAACCTCTGCTGAAGATTCACGCGGACTTCAATGCCACCATAAGCGATGACTGTCTGAATGATGCCAAACTCTACGCAGAACAGGTTTTACAAACAAAGAAAATACATTTCAATGTTCTACCTAACAGCCACTGTTCATCGATCGAAGATTTTTGTTAGAATTAAAGAGTTACTTATGGTAACAATTTGTGTAATGCGGAGTCTAATAAACTAGCGCCTGATTAAATTGTTTTAATTATTTCACACGCCTGCTTTGCATACATAACAGGGTGTTTCAGGAGGAACTTGTAATTATTCAGGAACTGATTATATAGGTAAAAGTAAGAAAAATTGTTCGTACGAACATAAGTCCGGAAAAGCTAAATGTAAAGATATCCGCCATTTTTTTTTAACATAATTATTCATATCTAGAGAAATGTTCGACCGATTGAGTTTAGACTTGGAGTGAAGTTTAACCTTACAATGATCTATCGTAAGACAAATAAACGATTATATCCAATCATATGTTTCAAAATGGCGTGAGTTTAAAAACTTTAAACCTAAATTACTCAAAAACTGTACATTTTAATAACAAATGTCAAGACATCTTTTTTGTAGCCCTTTTGATTCCCTACCAGACGGTTTATCTAACTTTCAAAATAATCGGATAAAAGATAATAGTTGAGTTAAAAATAATAACAGCGTATGTACACAATATTGTTGTGTTCACTGTGTTAGAATAGGAAGCCGGGTTGAAGAAACCAATTAATTATTACACATAACTAGATAGGGAATTAAAAGATCTACGGTACTTCTATTATCTGAAAGAGATAAGCTAAATCTGACCTCGTGATAGTTATCCATCGTCAGGTTTATCCTTAGAAAACCTATTTACAAAATAAAAAAATCCCCTTCTACCACCCCATCTCAAACATGTTAATATCTTCTGGTATATTAATTAAAGCATTTTTAACTTTTAATTTCAGTACTAAGAAAATAAAAATCAGCTGGTGCTTTGATTCGCTGTGCTCGAAAATGATATGTGTTTGATAATTAGAGAATAAATTTATACTTATTCCCTTTGTCGAGGGACCAATTAGTTTTGAAATATAAAACTAATAAAATATTTATACAAAATTGTGTACATATAATTAAACCAATCTATAGTAAGTGATCTATATTATAATGCTGTTACAATACCTTGAAACAAGTTCGTCCTGTGACCACTAAAAATGGCGTCTCTTTCGGATGTCCACGCAAAATGAATCCACTAGGAAACGTGGTGGAGTCTATGCATTTTCGGCGAGCTAGCTAGCTTATACAACACAGTTCACTTATATATAAATCACTATTTATTGGTTCATATGTACACAAGAAAAGGGCTAACATAAAATAATAACTTAAAGAAAATAAAATCACTTCTTTGTGATAGACACAACGCGCACTTCGCGAAACAATAGAGTTTATGAATTATCAGTTTGTGAGCTATACACAAATTAATTATTGAGAGGTTTGTTTTAGTTAAATTGAGCGAGAGCGAGGGACAGAGAGAGAGAGAGAGAGAGAGAGAGAGAGAGAGAGAGATCTTAGTTTCGCGCACTGGTATCTGATTTTTAACATATCCTTTCCGTTGAACTTGGATCGGCAAACAGGCCGCGTGGCTTCTTAGCATTTCCGCACAAGAGTAGCTAATTATAATTGTGACCAATCAAATAGTAAAATCATAGGTCACGTGGCTGGCAGATCAAGATAAGCGAAATTCCATTTTTACGGTTGACTGAATCTCTAGGAATCTATGTATTGACTTCACAAGCATGGTAAGAGCATTTGTGTGGTGGGGAGCGCGGTAGTTTGCATAGGCGTTTTCTGTACTTAACAATATGTTTCAGGTATTTTTAAAATATTATAGAAGGAAAGAGATATCCACAATCTGTACTTGGATCAGTTGTTTATCTTTAATGAGAACTTCAGAAATTCTATTTCAAATTTCCAAACCACCCTCCCTCTCACAACCCCCGATCCAAAAAATGTCTAATCAAAACATGCTTGTGATACATAAAAATCAAGTTACGTGAAGACTTAACTTACCCTGTCTATACTTTACATAAAAATCTATAGTGTATTTCATCAAATTCGTTGGGAAAATATTTAAATCTCCAAACACATTTAAAAGAACTAAAAGCCTGCAAAAGTGCAAATTGATCATTTAAAACTTTGGGAAATACATACTTCAGTGTTGGTGTCATTTACAAGGTGTTTGAGGACAAAACGCAGAAATCTACTAGTGAAAATAAAGAAAAGTGTTCATATAAAAATAGGTTCGTTCTTTTTGCAAAATATTTAATATCTTTGGATGTAAGACATATATATTGATCGCAAATTTTTTTACATATTTTTAACACATGTACAACAAAAAAAACTTTGTCATATATTTTAAAAATGGTGACTGTTTAAAATGTTTAATGTAAAATATATCGAAAACCGCTAACATTACAACAACATTTGAATAAACAAAAATGTCCCTTTTTAATAGCAACATCACGGTTTTAAGTTATAGACATAATAAAAAACCGTTTGTCATTAAAAAAAGACATGTTGCATTCCTCCACTTTTTTGTATATTTAGCTGTTTCTGAGATATTTTACGTTACACATTATACACACATATTTTAAACGGCTGCCATTTTGAAAATATATGAAACAACATTTTTTTTTTTTATTTGGGTAAAAGATGCCAAAATTAGCGTTGAATATATTTCCTACGTCCATAGATATTAGGTATTTTGTAAAAAAAATTATGATAACTGGAAAACGAAGCATTTCCGAAACTATGTTTATAAAATATTTACTTTTAATACATCTAAAATTACATTTCTACTAACAAATGATTTCGTTATTTTGAAAATTGTATTCAAATGATTAAATTGTAATTTTATTAAGTAGCAGGCGTAAGTCATGTTGGTACTTTTTATCCATTACTCAAACAACTGGTGAATTATTTTATTTATAAACATACTAATGGACCAAAATATGCTTCGCTTTTGCCTGATTTAATTTTTAAGGGTAGTTTTCCATTTCATCCCTTTGATTTAAGTAATCGAAATGAAAATTTTTGTTTATGTTAATTAAGAATAATATTAAATAATTTTAGCTTTATAGTCTGTAGGAATTTAGTAAATTTATTTTTATTGTATAGGGATATCAACAGCATTTTAATATATTGATTTTAGTGACCATATTCTCTAAAAACTGGATTACTTTTTAAAATTATAAGGGTAGTTATTCCATGTCATCAGTCTGATTTAAGTAATAAAATTACAAAAAGGTTTTATATACCTTAAAAATATTATTACATAATTTTAGTTTTATAGCTAGTAGGAAGTTATTTTAATTTATATTTATTGTATAGAGGTAGCAACTGTAGATTGTAGTAATTGTAACGTCTAAACACTTCTGACAATGATATGGATAAACTGTGAAATGCTTAGTGAAACCGGTCGAATAGTTGAGAGGACAACTAAACAAAGAAGCAAAGAAATAAACACTTCATCTATACATATAAATAAAATTGAAGTGTCCGTCTGTTTTAAAAATATAAGCTTTTTCCTAAGCTCGTTCGGTTATTCACCCATTTTTTTGTCTGTCTGTTTGGCCGGGCTAATCTCCGGAATGGCCGAACCGTTTTGACGAAACTTTCAACAACATTTATAGGACTTTTCAGAGAATATTTTAAGCAACTTTTTATTCAAAAAATATTTAAAATTCCTGTAAAAAAATTGAAAAAAAATTAATAAATATAGACAAAATTTCTGATTTTATGGACACACGTTGGGGTTATTTCGATCTTGTCTTACATAATGTACAGGTCACAGCTACCCCCAGCACCAAACTTACATCCAAGTGCCTATGCAGTAATCAATCATTATTTCCGTAAACATTACTATCGATAAAATGTAAAACTTAAAAACAAAATTAGGGATTTTGTAGTTTCCATTGACATCACCATGTCACCGCAGGGGCAGAGCCTCTAGTTTTTAAATAGAGATATTATTTACCTTATTTTCTTTGAGGTTATTTTAATCCTACAACTTTATATAAAAGAAATTATACAATTAATGTGTGGAGTTTACCATAGTAAAGTATTAAATAAAGATCAGCGAGTATTACTGCTGCAACTAATATGGTTAGTTTCTATGTAATTTTATTGGAAGAAATACAAACTTAAGAACATGATAATACTGAAAGTCTACTTTATTTTTAATACCAATCACATTTACAGGAGACTTTATATAATGAACGATAGATTTCTTTGAAAATGGAAAGTAAAAAGATACATAAGTATTTTACTTAAGCGTGAGTTGCATTCAGAGCCAGTTTCTTGTATAAAAAAACTATTTAATTGTTGTTCCACATTGTGTATTTGTAAAATCAGTTTATCAACCCAGAATTGTAAATCAACAGTAAGCGGAATTAATTTGAAAATTGTTTTTCCACTTAAATTCTCCCTGCCAAATGCAACCAGTAGAGATTTGTTTGCCAAAGTGACTCACTTTGCGACCGACCATTTCAAACTCGTGTAAGTGAATCACATCACTCCCTGTCAAGATATTGGTGGAACGCTTAAGATTCAATTACCCTAATAGCATTGGAAGTTGAAAACAAGATTTGCGCATCTACGGTATCAGTGGCTTCTCTCGAAGATGTGTTTACATTAATAAAAAGTCTAGCGGGTAAATATTGAGTCATACACAATAAATACAAAACATATATTTCATAACTATAACACATAGTTTCACTTTAATCTATCTTTTTTTATTTTAAGACCTACGTAAATAAGATTTTTATGTATATCTCTAGTGATGTGGGCCGGGCATATGCCCAGTGGGCTGGTCGTTTAAAAATGGGCATATGCCCAGGCATTTGCCCAAAGCGATTTTTGGTGCCCAAAAACTGGGCGTTTATAAAAAATTTAGTTTAAAGGCAGTTTTAACTATTATATTTCATGTTTTAATTATTATAGTTCATGTTTTTAATCTTTAACTGCCTTCAGTGCTTAGTTGTGTTCTTAAAATTAACATTTTAAGGGAGGGGGTCATTATCAAGACATAAGTTGACAAACAACTTAAACCATTAAAATAAACCCCTAAAACAAGTATATAACACACTTTTGTTTACCAATGTATTTTCTTATTTATTAAAATTTGTCTGCTTTTAGTTTTATATATTATAGTCTGCATTTTTTTAATTTTTACATATATTTAAGTTAATAAAATTTATTTGTTTTGCGTCTTTGATTTATTTATATATTTATAAATACAATTCACTAAATTCTGATTACTAGATCTTGCGTCTCTTATCTTACTAGACCCTTCATTATTTGTTTCTACATTATATGAATTTACTTGTCCCATCATACTTTATCACATGGATTACATGTGTCACAGAAATATGTTATAAATTTAAAATACTGTACAATCGCTTTGGGATATCAAATAATATCAACAAAATGTTATTTAGCCCCACACATAGAAAAAACAGTAATAGTTTCTTCGAGAGAACTATGAATTAAATAAACACTCACACGGTTTGGTGTAATAACAGTAAAGAACACTCACAACAATTAACAAAGAATAATATAGATACTCAAATGTTTTAAACCTTAGACGGATATTGGGAATAAAATAGGGAAAAAAGACATTCCGTTGATTTTTTTGTACTAATAAGGGATGTGTCACTACTTTCGCCCCTGAGGAATGTGTCTTTTAGAATATAAATCTAGAATAAACAACAGTATAAAGAAAAGGGTTTTCTATTGCAAAATGTAAGATCTTTTAAAAAAATAAGTTGTATTGGATATCAGAGATCTGGTGGCCTACAGTTCAGTATAGCAATAAGAAATAATTAATTAGGTTTATTAGCCTTTAACTGGATAAACGCCCGGGCGCTTATGGATTTTGGGCGATTATTTGGGCATATGCCCTGGGCATTTGCCCCGACATTTAAACGCCCGGGCGTTTTACATCACTGTATATCTCACATATTATATGAGTACATTTTATATAAAATATTTGCGAGAAAGTTGTCGATAATTAGTGGAATTTACTTTTTTATTTTAAACAGTTTTCTGTATGACCCTTTGTTTGGTCAGGAGGAAGGTAATGAATACATTTTGTGCTTGTTTAAAATTGATTTGGTGCGATGCCGGCTGTTCCGTTGGTCCACTACAATGACTACATAATACTATCTTGCTTTAATCATACTGTATTTAAAGTTTTAGGTTTTGTATTCTTTTAACATTGTATTGTTAGTCGCCAGGTTGGTGAAAGTTAGTAAATACACATACGACATTTGTGTAGGAAAAGTAAGTAGGATAACTTGAACCTTGAATATTTTTAAATAACAAATATTACATTTTTGTTTACTCCGCATTTAGTAAATGTTTTAAAACTTTATAACGATTTAGCCTACACAAAATTGACATATACTACCCATATACAAAATGTTACAAAAAATCTTAATGCTCTATAAAGTATCGAATTCAATACATTAAAATAAATTTAAAAATGTTCAGTAACATTTTTCAAATTAGGATATTGATTTTTATCATCACAAGGAAAACGATTTAAAAAATTTAAGTAATTGTAACTGCATACTTTGGCAACCGTTTCCAGTAAATAAAAAATAGCTGATGAAAATAAATTAGGTTTACTACTTTACAGATGAGAACAGTTATTCTTGTTGCTATTTTAGCGCTTGATACTTTTGTAAAAAAAACTAACCCGAATTCGAAAAATGTTTCTGAATATTTTCATTTATTATAATGCATAGAATCCGATAATGTATTATAGCACGGTAAGGTTTTTTGTGTGTATCCTGTATATATTTATACATAAAACAACTCATTTTACAAGTCTTGTTCACTAAGGAAAATGTGTTTATCACTTTTATTTACCCTTATCTTACAGTGTCAAACTAGGGTGTACAGTGAAGAGCAGAGGTATATTTTTTATTAAGATTGTACTGATGACGTTGGACACAACAAACAAAGCGTGGGGACCCCTCTTTACTCCCCCTCTTGGACACATTCCCGGAGTGAGGAAACTGTATATCTTTAGTTTAGGCCTATCCTCCGTCTACGTCCGATATATCTTTTTTTAAAATTAAAAATAACGATAGCTTTTAGAATTAATTCAATTTTCGTGACATTGGGTAGGCCTATATTTTATCTGTAACACGTGGTAAAAATTGTATAAGTTATGTTAATGTTCTTTTCATGACATGCCTTGCCTATTAAACTCACTTTACAACATAATACTTAAACCAACTATAAAGCGTACAGATATATTCATTTGACGTTCTTCTATTTTTTAAAAATTTATTGTATGTACACATAGCACTCGTACTATTTTATTTTAAACTACTTTCATTGTCTGTAAATTTTTTTCCCTTAAGTCTTTATAAAACTTTATTCATTTTCATCACTTAATTAACAGATCAAGATCGCTTAATTATTTCTCAAGAAAGCTTTACTAATTTAAATTATAATTTTAACAATTATATTCGGGAGTAGGTTATTTGTGTATTTTTTTAGTGTCTTTTTTTCCAAAAAATTATTAATAGTTTCTTGTTGTTTCTAAAATAAATTTATAAGAAGATAAAAGTGTTCACCTATAGGGTGATTCAGTAAAGCGTAGCGGGCTATGCAGATTCAGATTCTACATGCAAAAATAAGTCGAAAATGTAGTATAAATTTTTTTCTATTTCGGCTTAGTATAGCCGTAATCCGCCATTTTTTTTCAAAAACTCACTGTAACTCTGGAAATAGATAGGATATCAAGTTCAAATTTGGAATAAGCATTTTATATGTTACAGTAAACAAGTGTACCAAACACAAAGAATTTATTTTTATAATTTTCAAAATGGCGGCCGTAACAAATTTCTAACGTGGAATATCTTGAAAACCGTTAACTTTACAAAAAATTTACAAGAGACAAAATATTTTTACTTTTTAACGACAGACACAATGCTATTTTTGTAGTTTCAGTAGGTCAAAGGATAACCGAGTTATCGACAAAAAACTAAAAACATAATTTCTTGGTAATTGTCACAACAACCAAAATTCTATGAAAACCAGCTACTAAAACAAAATTTTAATACACACTAAATTTGAAGCCCTTTTTATTTCAAATCGAATGACACTTTAATTGCAAAAATTTGTTAATAAATATCAATATGGCGGCCATTTAACAATTTCAAAGAAAAATTCAATTAAAACTAGGGACTAGAAAAACTTCAAATTGTTCAATTTTATTTATGTTTTATTACAAACTAGCTGCTGTACCCGTGCTCTGCACGCCAACCCCGTTGGAACCGTCTATACACATAATCATGTTATCTTTACTTTATAATAAAGGTGTAGGATTAATAATAACACCAATAAATATTAGATGGTAAATAATGATGTTCAAATGAAATTAATTGCAAGATTAATCATTACCTCAAAGACTACATATTTTAGTTTAGGCCTAATATTTTAATATCGTTTTAGGGCTAGTTTTACTTTCTTCTAATTGTTAATTAGGCCTATACTTTCAAACTGTAGCCTATTGTTACTATATTATTATATTACTTACATTGAAATAATATCTAGGACCTAATATAGTATATTTTTTCCTTGGATTATTAAATTATAGTACAGTACGATACTTTAAAAAAGACTACCATTAGGTAGTGGGGAACTTGAAGTTATTAAATTGGAACTATATTTTTTTATTCATTAATTTTAATAACATATGTTAAAATTCCTTTGTTAAGTGAAAATTTCTTTTTCTTCTTTCTTAGTTACAGATATAGCCTAGTTAACTTTATTTCTTCTTCTCCCATGGGCTTCACTGTAATTATTACTGAAATTAAATGTCAAAAAGAGTCAATAAGCGAATGTTTACAGATATAAGACCTAGGGCATTAAATTCCTGGCGTCAAACAACTCCTTTGTGCAAATTTTCGTGAAATTCGTTAAAGCCGTTTTGAAATTTGGATAAATACAGAACTCCCTCGTTTAATAGTATAGAATTATAAATTTGGTTAATTTGGTTGCTATGGTAATGAATATAAACAAACGACATGTTGCTAAACTTTTTATACAAACAGCTGATATTTTTATAGATAAAATTGAAGGTTAAAGAAGTTTTCAAAGCCAGTTTGGCGGTACCCTGATGGAATTTCTAAATAAAAATATGCTCATTTTTTAATCTGGGAACCTAAAAATATCCATGAAAAATTTCAGCTCAATAAATCCAGTAGTTTTTACGTGATTGAGTAACATACATACACACACACATACACACACACACACACACAGACAGACACCATTAGATTTTTATATAATAGTATAGATTGATAGACACTTTAATTGTTAGCATTGGTTTACAACTATAATTGATGATTTAACTATGTACAGTTTAACAACAATTTAAAAAAGAGCTTTAACAGAAATAAAAAGGGCTTCAAATTTAGTGTCTAGTAAAATTTTGTTTTAGAAGCTGGTTTTCATGGAATTTGATTAAAATCTTTTTAAATGGCCGCCATTTTGAAATTTGATGAGTCTGATCAAAGATATTTTTGGAAAATGATAATAGCTATAGAGTTAAATTGTATACCAAGTTTCATAAAAATATCTCCAAGGGCTTTTGAGTTATATTGATTATTAAAACAAATATAAAATGGCGTATTACGGCTAAACTAAGCCGAAATCGAAAAAATGTTATACTACATTTTCGATTTATTTTTGCATGTAGAATCTGAATCTACATAGCCCGCTAAGCTTTACTGAATCACCCTGTATAGGTGCTGTACTAATTTGAAAAAAAAGAGTTTGAACTACTTAAAGGTAGTTTCGCTATGGATCCATGAAGTATCGATAGAGTTGTCGGATTTGCATTACTTATACATTTCACATAAAGGATGCGTTGTTTTGGACAGTGTAACCAATTATGATCTCTTAAACAATTAAATAGATAACTTTACCTTATTTTTTGTAGTCACATTTTGGGATCCAGGGGGCTGTGAGGGCTGCAGCCACCTCCTTTGGGATGTTATATTTTGTTTTGTTTATTCGTCTAAGTGGCAGACCGCTCAACTGAGTAGTCTTAGACAACAAAACTTGTATCGAAACTTGTATGTTACCCACTAAAATATATTATCCAATCTTAATAAAACAAACACCATTGGAAAGGAACCTAATTTTTTCTAATTCAAAATTTCTTCTAAAACGTATTATTTACATTGTAATCATCGTTGTAATATCGTTTTAGTGTAAATCAACTGATGCCGCGCTAGAAAGCACGAGGAAATGACTCAAACTCGTCACTTTTTAAAGGCACATAACCGTTACACATACTTGTTTTGAAAAGAAGATAAGGACACCTTTGGATTCGTTAAGATTTGAACTTTCTACCACAATCTTCCAAACATTCATCACTCTTACCGTTTCTTAGATATGAAGTTTTCTGTAAACCCTTGCAATTCTACAGTTTTCAACCAATTAGAAAGCATATTTTTCAATCGATGTATCTATTACAAATCGATATATTTGTATAATGATTTTTATATCGATTTGAAGTGCAAATTCTATATTTTCGTTTGATATAAGGAAAACGTGGTTTAGTGTTCCGAGGCTATTCGGGTATTTCCGTGAAATATGTACATTTTCAACGCCATAGGCGCGTTAGCCGTTACCTTTTCCACGTTTGTAAGAGTTTTGTTTAGTTGTTCTAATTATAGAGAAACAAAGTGAAATAAGTTTATAAAATATTGCTATTTAAAATTTTCAAGTATACAGTTCAATTCTACGATTTATTCTTTACAATTTGTTATAATAAAATTCTGTTCTTGGGTAAAGCATATAATTCTTAATTGCTATTCAAAATGGGTGCTCGTGAAATAGTATCAAAAGATGTTTTCAAGCACTGTATTCCAAAACATTATTCTATACCCCCCCCCCTCCGGGATAGGAGACAGACCCCTCCTTGAAAACCGGCTGGATCTGCCCATGTATATTTACTTAAAATTTTAAACAATTTGCAACAAAGTCCAACTCACTCGTTTAAAGCTGCAGAGCTTAATGTATTGAACGTTGGACGATTGATGCGTTGTCATCACATGATCAAGTTAAACACTTTATTAATTACTTTATGGGCAATGAAATTTCCAACTCGGCACTAAAACTAAAGAAACTAAATAAACTAGATTAAATTTACATTAATTATAAGCTTCATTCACACATCAAATAATCAGGGAACGTCATATTAATAATACTATAAGTGGCTGCTTTTATTAATACTAAACTTTTAAAAACTGGACTTCGTTTTGAACATGGAAATGTTAAATTACTGAATTGTTTCTTTAACATCAACGTGCGAGCTAAATTACAATTACCGGAGGTTGTTTTTTACGTAACACTGTCGCCGAAGTTTTTTCTTACATTTCGACCTTACACTCTCTCAACTAACTGTCATTGTTCGCTACTTTATTTGACAGTGTGTAGCAAAAAATATTTAACGATAGAAAAATATTAAAATGTTATATGCAATTCCAAGCATGGAAATAAGATTTCGATAGCAAATTTTGAAGTTATTTTGATTTTAGGTACATATCGTTATTTAAATTACGAGAAATTTCACGATTATATGTTTTTTCTGAAATCAGTAGTTTAGGATATTTATCGCTTTCAAACAAACTTAATTACTAATAATAAGATTACCTTGTTAGGTCCGTCACGTGACTTCTAGTCGTTGTATTCCTTACGACATGTTTCGGAGCCGAAACTCCATTATCAAGTTAAAATCACTCCGTTTTAAAAAAACTTAATTACATTTGGGTTTTCCTAATTTTCCAGTTATCTTTATATATGACAAATAATAGTTAACTTAGAATAACAAGATTATAAAAGAACTACAACGGAACGTAACTAAAAAGAAAATACACATAGAAAATAACCAATTCTTTAAAGAAAGAAAATATTTAGCTTAGTGAAAAACGCAATATATGGCACCTAAGGCTATATGCCTGCTTAGAAGTTCCATTACAAAAAATATTTAAATTGAATACAGCATTATTCACTGCGGTTACAAACACAATACATCCAAACTCCCATTCCTTAAAGAAAATTAATTATAGACAAACTTTTTTACTCAAATTAGATTACTATTTTAAATAATCGAGTATCTTAAGTGGATGATGACTGCCAGCATACCACTGCCCTTTCATCCACGTACACACATACGTACAGATTTTATATACAGTTCATCGCATTCACACAGATGTGCATATTATACAACATATATACATTCACATACACACATAAACAAGTAGATAACTTAGATAAAATAAAACCTGAACACAAAATCTCACAATAAATACGTTTACTAACCTCAAACGCGTTTCAACGACAATGTCGCCATCCTCAGTGATGCACGGGCTACAGTAACCAAACTATAACTATAACTATAACTATAACTTCTCACAAGTCAAGCTCATTAGTTATTTATTAAGTAGATAACTGTAAAACCTTCAGAAAACAATAATGTTTGCTAACAAATTGAGAATGGAATTTGATATCCGATTCAGGGGGGTTTACGATAGTTAAAATATTAACAATAGACTCTCAAAATGGACTTTACTATTATTGCGGGAAATACAAGAACTCTTCTACATTCTTGCATAAACAAATGTCTTACACCTGTAAGAAAAGTTATTGGGTTCTTCAAGCATTTAATGTCTTGATGTAATTTTTTGTACAACCAAGGAACCAAAAATATTAATGTTTTTTCATAGAAAGTTTCTGTAGGTTTTGGCACTTGGTGATTGTTTTTCCTAAGCCTTGTTCTATCAGAGCATGGAGAATTTCCGCTTCGCAGGTTAAAATGTTCAGAACTTTATATATGAACGTATTTCTCACAGGAAGAACGCCGAGACCAAGAAAGCAAAGGTACGAAGGTTCGCGCTTTTATTTTTTTCAAAACAAGTCTAACAACTTCGGCAGAACTTCAATTCGATTCAAAGATGTCTGGAAAGTCCCTCCCCAACACACGATCCCATAATCCAATCTACTTTGCACAAATGCAAAGTACAGTTTATGTACCCGTATGTGTAGTATTTCCATATCCAGAATTGGTCTAAATACCGGCATCGTACAGAATGGTTTCAGACATTTGAATGGTAAATATTGCAGTGTGATATAATATACTTTAATAAACAAGTACACATATTTTAATACAATTTTTCAAAGAAATATAAATTATATAAAGTTTAAAAAATGTTAAGTAATGCTATTTTTGTATAAAAAACGGATCTTGATCAATACATATTTTTGTTAAATGCCGCTACCGCATGGTTCACATAGTGAAATTGAACGAATTCATTTATTATTTTTTTAGAGTTTTGTAACTTAAGCTAAACCTCAGTTACTCCACAACTCAACCATAGAAAATAATTTGATCACGCGGCTGTTATGGGGTACCAATCAGCTATTTGGAATATCGGTCTACTCAAGAATATGCTGAATAGCTGTCTGTGAGACGAAATATATTAGATTAATTTAATTGCGCCTAAGCTTCCATCCCCGGCTGAAACGCTGCTTCGTTTCGCTCGCAGAGGTCAATCGGATCAGACGTTTATTGTATTGTAAGTTTAGATCGATTTCAGAGAGCCAGATGGGCTATAAGCTCCGGTATTTATTTGTTTTTGTTTTAGATAAAACCCCAAAAAAAATTCATTCTAGCACGACAAATATCAATAAACGGTATCAGTTAACTGACACAAACTTTCTCCCAACTTACTGTAGTCAAAATAATATTGTTTTTAATCATTTTATTTACTACTTTTTAGAACAAAACAAAAAAATAATATTCTACCTACGTCAATCGTATAAAAGAATTATTGTCCCAGGCGGGATTCGATCGCGCGACCTTTCAATTACTGGCCGTGCTCGCTACCGTGGTGCTACCCCGTGCGGCCGCCGCCGCGATGCTAGATTGACAACACAAACTTGTTTGTTTTTAAACATTTCCCCATAATTATAAAACGCCGAAGTTTTGATAAAAGCGGGTGGTGTCATTTTGTTTGGCATCTTAAGCACTATAAATACTGAAAATTTGATCAAAATCGTTAAAGCCGTTTTTGAGAAATTTGCATTTTTGTCGTTTTTTATAGGTTTTTAGGGGTAAATTACCCTTAAAAATTAAAAATTCCAAAAAATTTAAAAACCACCTGGAGATATTAGGGTTTAGTACCTACATACCAAATTTCATGAAAATCGGACCAATAGTGTCCTCTCTGGTCGTGTATACATACAGACAGACAGACACCCCTCTAAAAACACTTTTTTGGGTTCAGGGAGCACCAAAACAAAAAATTCTACTAAAAATATTTTTGGGTTCAGGGAGCACCAACACAGATAATTGCACTAAACAATTTTTTGGGGTTCTGGGTGCACCAAAACAGATAATTCAACTGAAAATTCTAATTCGCACATTTTTACGAAAACAATACTTTCTCCATTTACTACGTATTAGGGTGGAGAAAGTAATAAATGAAAAAAGGTCAAAAAATGAGTTTTCTTTTTTGGGATTTTAAGAAAAACGCAAGTATTTTAAGCAATATTCCAGTCGCGGTCGTGACATAATGGAACAACAATCAGCCGCGGTACACAAGTTTAACGATTTTATATATTTATTCGAACGATAGGCCTAACCGTGAGTTTCTGTGAGGAATATTTTAATTCGAGTGGAACAGAGTCGGCCGGATAAATGATTTACTTTCTAAAATATTTCAAAAGAAATAAAATATAAAGAAAGGTATGCAGTTAAAAGTTTTACAATTTGTTTATTGCCGAAGACCACATAAAGTGCGCATATTGTACTACATGTGGATCACGAATATGATTCTAGATAAGATTTTTATGGTAACGAAAATAAAATAAAATTTTAGAATAAACGGATATAAGGCCCCACGAGTTTTTCAGCAGCCAGTAGTAAGACAGCGAAATCACTTAGGAACATCGTAAGTACAATTTTATTATTTCTTTTTGTTTTGGTTTTTTCTTTTGTAGTTTACAAAATTAACTTTTGTAACTTAAGGTTTGTTTAAATTATCAAAATAAATTTTAAATTTTAAAATCAATTTACCAGAATCAATTTTAGTTAAAGAATTAAGTTAAGTAAAGTTTACAACATCATGGTGTGTAGACTTGCGTCCGGTTTGACTAATTATATGGATTTTTATAGTACCATGTTACTTAGTGTTGTAAATGCTTAATTTGTAGAAAATAATCAACTGATTTCCTTTACTACTTATAGAATATCAATAAGTGACACAAATGTCGTGTTTTTAGGAAACACAATTATAGTTTTTTCTTCTTGGTACTTGTACTTCAATATTTTTATTGTTTTGCCCATAACTAGGGGGTTTCTACTAAGAAAAAACTACTTTATTTGTCCCACTGATTTAAATAAAAATCCAGAATCACAAAAAAAAGGAACAAAAACAATAACTAAACAACTAAATTGTTAGTTATGTTTAATACGTTACCCTTATGTACATTTCGATGACATGACATCCTCAAAGGGTTTTAACACTACTCCTGTCTTATTTGGTCTCCTTGTCTCCTTGGTTTAATTTGTTTAATACTTTATTCGTCATAGGAAAATATAACTTTTAAAGAAGTTTAAATAGAAGCCATTTTCAAACGAGTAAACTAAATCGGTTGAGTATTTTTCTTAAGTTGGGGCTTTGTAACACATATTTATATTTTGTGCTATCAACTTCTCAATTAGAATTTCGATTTAAAAAATTTAAATCAGTGTTTTTTTAATTGAAAAATATCAACTTAGAATATCAAAAACCTCACTACCAACTTTACCAAGCGAAACTTTACTTCAATTTTATTAAAATCGTATCAAATGTTTTCAACATTGTTTAAGCATATTTAGAAGAACTTTTTCTAAACAATTTTGTTAATATTATCATTATATTTAAATTGTAATGTATTCTGTTGACAGTTATATTATAAAACTTCTACAATGATCATCTATACTGTGTCACTGTTATGCTTAATGATCGCTAGCTCTGAGTGTTACAAATACAGATACGTTTCCAGATGTTCTAGAGTCAGGGGAGATCCTAACTTTTGTTTGGAGAAAGTAAGTGAACCATTACATAAACATTTAACACCAGTTTAAGCTGCTTTATGAAATACTGTTTAAACACTTGTTATTTTACTTTAAACAGGTGAAGTATAAGGCGAGAGAGGTGTACGCCACTTCATCATACTCCAATTCCCAAAACCAATGTATTAGGATAAAAGGAGATTACTATTATATAACCGGGTAAGATTTTAAACACTTTATAGAAATACAGGTAAATCAACCAAGTAAGTACTATAATAATAATATAGTCGTAAATATATTAATTTAGGAAGAACATTATAGCCTACATCCTACATAGCGCCTTTCCAGTTTCTGGAATGATCCAGTATGTTCTGAAATATCAAAGACGTTGGTCCAGAACCATGTGGAACAATCTCAAGCCTTTAGGCTTGGAACCTTCTGTCTTAAATACTCAAGAACATTCTGTCTGGCACATTCTAGAACATTATGTCTGGCACATTCTATAACATTCTGTCTGGCACATTCTAGAACATTATGTCTGAAATATTTTAGAACATTCTGTCTGACACATTCTAGAAAATTCTGTCTGAAATATTCTAGAACATTCTGTCTGAAATATTCTAGAACATTCTGTCTGGCA
>JAGFPH010003672.1:118972-142918 GCA_018207615.1 Philaenus spumarius
ATGGTCAGAAATGAGATCAGCGCCCCCAAAAACCCCCGAGTACCAATTTTCACGGCTTTTCATCCATTTTTAGAGGTATCAAAAAATTATGCACTTTTAGATGCACTTTATGCACTGGCGATGCATTTCCGCTTTCTCCCGAAACTGGTCGTATGTAGACTTTGTTCCTGGTATTTTTCTGAACACGATGCAGAAAACTGCATCCAAATCGGAGCTGTAGGCATAAATTTATTTATTTTTCAATACTTTGTTTGTCTAAAATGTTTGCGTGTTTTCCATTTGGTTTGTGTTTTTTGTTTGCTGAAACAAGTTTAAATGTTTCTCACTGTTTGCAAACATCCGGCAAACAAATGAGAAACACGAAAACAACTGGCAAACTGTTTGCAAACAATGTTTCTTGTTTCTTGTTTGCAAGTGTGGACTAGCCTTTATATACCCAACTCAAATACACTAAACTGTGTTCGTGGCCTAACCGTGGTGGTGGACACTGCTGGTTCGAATCACGGCAAGACCAAAACTTTATTCGAGGCGCCTAGTATCAAAACCCTCTAAGTCCCCCAGCTGATTTTTTCGGGAAATGTACAAAAACTGTAACAAGCGAGTCTGTGAACAGAATTACATAATTTTTTCACCAAAAAATCACCAATTTTTTTAGAAATAGAGTGGTAAAATAAGAAATATATCAGACAAACAGTTGTTATCTTATGAGGAAAAATGTAAATGCAAAATTTGGATTTAGCGGGTTTTGAGACTAAGACTGGGATTTAGCGGGTTTTGATAATAAGACTAGGATTTAGCGGTTTTTGAAACCAAGAAGTTAAAACTGCAATGGGGTTTCAGAGGAATAATTTTAGATCACTCTAATTTTAATTACTACTTAATTAGTCTAAACTAAACATACTGTTTATTAAATTTAGGTTATTAAAAAAACACTTAATTAAAATCTCTGAATTTTATTGATACAAAAATTTTTATAATATGGAAACTTTATAACAAAGTTATTTTGTAAAAACTGTGTTTAATGTCTGGTACAAGTTTATATCTTCCTTCACAGTTTAGTTTAGTGCTACTTGTAAAATTATTAAAATAAAAACAAAGTATTGAAAAAAATAAAAAATCAATTAACAATGGTACAAACTGTAAGTAAATTGTTTAACAATACATCATAATCATTTTGTAATAAGTTTGACACCATCAGCTATGCAAGTTCTTTGCCAAACACATTACACAACATCAGCTGAGTCTACTTCTTCATCAATAATCACGAAGTTGGAGTCTTCATTATCACCAATTTCAGTCTGAGTTTGATTTTGCCTCTCCAAATTCAAATAGAAGCTGAGCACCTCATTATTTCTCCATTCTTCACCGAAATGCTTAGAAAGTAATTTGCCCACATCTTTTATTTTATCAGCTTTTACTTTAGTACCCTTTTTAACCGTACTCGGTTGAATGTGGGCCATGGTATGATTAGCCTTCGTAATACTTCTAGCGTTGCAAATGTTGCTTAGGTAGTTAACTTCACCCTGGAACAAAACGTTTCCTTGATCTCTTGCCCTTTTCAAGATTATTCTTTTGCTGGGGTTAAACTTGAAATGCCAGTCTCCAGGCTTTTTTTGAACCCTTTCAGCTTCTGTTTTCCAATCTTGGACTTTAACAGATGTACCAACTTTGTGGACTGTTCCATGCTTGCTCAAAACTTTCTCATACTCCTCTGGTTGCAGGATGGTATCTTTATTTTTAAGATCTTTTTTTATCAACCCAAAAACTCTATCCGGTGGAAGAAATGAATGGCCAACAATTGGGAATGTCATTTCTATAGAGTTAATTTCTTTAGGGGCTTCTGTAACCAGCCACTTTCCTAGCATAGCAGTGACTATGGTGTTTTTATTTTGGCCACCACAGCCATCTGCAAAGCATTTGAGCTTTGTTTTTCCTTCAAAATTACAGCTTTTCAAATGATCGTACAAACATGAAGCAATGATGTTGGAGTTTTTGGCATAGTCACTTTCGCACCAAGTGTAGCAGTGCACGTTTTCTTTTTCCAATTTGCATTTAGAATTACCCGTGACTAAAGTAAAGTTATAAAAAGAATACTGTCTGCTAAAATACGCCGATTGGTCTGGCACTCTGGGTAGAAGTAAATTTTTTTGGCAATCAAATGTTACGATTAAGGTCTCATTATCATCGGATTTCAAAAGAGAATAAAAGGCATCAGCCTTTAGTTTGTGAACCCGTTTTAGAGTTTCAATCTCATTTCTTTTTGTGTCATCTTTTTCCGTTTTCATTTGTTCATCAAAGAAAATACATGTAGAACAGGCATCAGTTTTTGGTGACCCAAATCCAAAATTAAAATTTGTATTAACAACTTCACGAAAATAGCTTTCTTTGACTTGAAATTCTTCCTCTTGACATTCATTGTACATTTTATACAGCAAAGCAATATTCAATTCAGCTGGGAAATAGTTCCTATAGGTAGCTCTATGTCTGTTATAGTGTGACTCAATTACTTTTAATTGTTGAATAAATTCAAGGATTTTCTCCTTTCGTCCAGAAAACAGTTCCATTTTTCTGTTTCCGCCTCTTGTTTCAGTAGCTATTGCCCCTCCGCTCGCATGGTGTCTTTTCATTACGCCTAAAACCCTGTCTTTCTTTAAGCCTAAGATTTTTAAAAAGGCGTTCTGACATATTCTTACTTGTGAACCATCACGCAATCGAAAGTAATAAAAGAAAGTAAGATTCCTCTCACGACTGCTGTCACTCGGTCTAAGTCTTTTTTTTGGCAGTGATTTAGTATGCTTCAAAATGAAGTTATCTTGCTGAATTTTATTTTTTGAAGAGTAGAAGACCGAATGAAACTTTGAGATGTCTAGAAGAGACAGAGAATCACATTTGTATGCATTTTCCTTTTTATGATTGCAGCATGGCACACCAGGCGGTTCAGTTGCTGAGTATCTGAAAAAAACGCGTTTGTTAGGTTTTTCAGATTGATGGAAGATAAATCTGAAACCCCTTTGCAGCATAACTATAAGAATATAACATAATAACCTACCATATCGGTCTAATTGACACCTAACCTAACCTTATTTAAGTTTTTATTAGAATACTTACAGCTGAACCCGTTTTTTCTCGCACTTCCATTCCTGTTTCTTAGGAGTCTTCTTTCTAGCAAGATTACTAGGACACGGTCTTAAGTTAGTACCCACTGCATCTTCCATCCCAAGATATAATTAAAGATACTTTAACTAATAAAATATAAGAATTTTTCACAAAATTCAGCAATACAATCACAATAATGTTCTGAAAACACACTACTGTTGACTGCTCCAAGTTGTCAACAACTCGCAGAGAATCCTGGGTAGTCACGTGACAAAACCACGTGCTCCTATTGGCTGTTGTGGATTTAGCGGATTTTGAAACCAAAAATGTCTAACTTCACTCTGAATGTAGCGGGTTTTGAAACCAAGGCACATTTTTTACATTATTTTTCAATGGGATATAGAGGGATTTGACACAAAAGAATGTTAAATTTCAATTCAGCATGGAAAACCCTATAAGAAGCAATATCTAACTCAATTTCGAAAAAAATTGGACTTAGCGGGTTTTGATACTAGGCGCCTCATTCCTAAAACAGACGGATACACATGTGTACCATATATAGCAGAGCGTTTCAGAAAATGCGTGACGGAATAGAGCGTTACACTTCAATAAGCCTCATGGTATAGTTTAACAATGTTTCTATATTGTCTATAAATAGTCACATAGTTTCAAAAATGTTATAAGTAAGTACTGAATTATATTTTTAATACTAAATATTTGAAAAGTAGTAATAAAATTAAAATAGTATATCTGTTTGTCGGAGGTAAAGGGTACTGTGTCACACAAACAATATTTTTTATGTCGGCCATTTAAAAGCTCCATATTGTACACAGTACTTGGAAGAACTAATTGCTGTCAGTCCCAATGTGTTAGTACGTGAATGTCAATTGTCCTATTTCTTTGTGTCACAGCATATTAAATAAACGCTAAAAGAGTATACAGATATATTTAATAACACATTACGAACATATCAATAACTGGTAACTTAAATAAGGACTCTATAGAAGTGTGCATAGAGTTTGAAATACATTTCTTAAACTTGTCCCAAATTATAAATACTGGCATATAATACGCAAGAACAGGCATACGGTAATAGAAAATAAGGCTGTTCTCCAAAAAATGTTGACCTATACTATTTGTGTTAATACACCTGTCGTATACTGTAACGATTTTTGTTTAACTTACTGTTAAAAGCAATTTAGTAGAATCATTGTCCAAAACACGTTCATCAGTTGAATCGGTCAAAAAAATATACAACTTTACAATAACTGATCGATTAAATTATGTTTATCTCATCTTTGTCTTCTGTTTCAGGCAAAAAAAAATACACAGATGTAATTATAAAGTCTTTGGAAGGTAAATGTGGAAATATGGATGTGGTGATCCGATGCTCTAATCAATACGGAAGTAAGTAGTAATTACAATATTTATGTATAATATTGTAATATATTTATATTTTATATTTATATTATATTTATAATATATTTATGTACAATATTTATGTATTTATGTATACTCCTAATGTGAATTTACGAAAACACTTTTTACTTTCTCACTATACTATAGTATAGAGAAAGTATAATGATCGCAAAAAAATCGATGTTGAGATTTTTGTATAAATATCCGTTTTGGGACCCCCTGAGTCCGAAAAAGTGATTTTTACAAAATGTCTGTCTGTATGTCTATATTAGCCCAGTATATAGAGGATAAAAAAAAGGGTTCAGCTTACATTAATTGCGGTAAAACATTTTTTTTCTAGGATCGTTTGGTATGGTGTGGGTATGCCAAATCGAATTTTGCGACCTCGAAAGTGGGGGGGACAACTTTTGGGGGAAAAAAACCTCACAATTTTCGGACTTTTTCCAGTTTTTTGCTTAACCTATAACTAAAAAACGGTCCATATTATGTAAAAAATAGATCTGTAGTAAATTAAAGAAGACAAAATTTCGCGTTGATTAAAACAACAAAGTTCAAAATTGGTCCAGTAGTTCGATTTTTATGGGGATCCAAAAAACAGCAAATTTTCCAACTTTGCCAAAAACTGTGTTTTACCCATTTTCAATGTGCTGTAACTTTCCAACATCAAATTTTATCACTATCCCCCTCCCTAAAAAATGTAGAGCATCAATCCCTGAGTTCAAAAAATACCGATTTTTCTAAATTGAGATGATTTTGAAATTTTGTCAACTTATAAAGCAAAATTGGGGAAAACCTTAAATTCACACAATCGGGGTTTCGCTCTTTTTCGATGTCTATGAGTCCGGAAATAAATTCTGAGGCTTAGGTATGTCATCTGAATGCATCTGGAAATTATTTTTAAAGAATTTTGTGAAAAGTTTTAAATGTAAATAATTATTTATGACTTTTACCTGTAGTGCTGGTTTCTTGTTCACTATATCCCAGGTGTCTTAAAAGTCCCATGCCCCCCCTTTAACTTTTGTGTTTGTTAAAACAAACAAATATCCCTTGGGGAATGATACTAACTTAGCCCAAAGTATCTTTTGAAGCAATCGGAAATTTTGAGTGTGACCTAAAAATGGGGGATTTTGGGGACAACTCAAAATTTTTAAATGGGAAGTATGGTCAAGTATGACCTCATTTCAAAGGTCAATTAAAGACTAGGAAAATGACATAAAGAAAATAAAAATCGGACTACCCAAAACCAAATGGTGACCCTAAACGTGTTGAAATAAATCGACATAAAGTTGCTATACCTCGAAAAGGAAGAGTTTTTAGAAAAAAATCCAATAGACTTTTTTTTCAAGAGAAATTTTTACTTATTTGTTTATTTTTATTTCCAACGTTAAAATTGCTTATAATTAAAATACAACACATAAAAACACTTATATCTACATACATAAACAAATTACAATTTATAACTTTAAAAAAACATTAAACTTTGCATCATACACGCATAACATACACGCTTCATCACGCATAACCGCAAATAAAAAAGGAGACAACAAATGGTACATCTAAGGCTAGGCCTGTGTAGATTATTGCCGAAAAAAACAAAACTCGTCAGTTTCTTCCTCCTCAACTTCCTCGCTGCAAAGTTCCTCATCGGGCTCATCCTCATCTTCCTCCTCAGTGGGTCGTCATCCAAGTCTACAATAAATATGTTTACATCTATGCATACAAAGCTAGAGCGAAAACTATTCGAACAATTTCAAACAAATTTGCACCAGACATGTCACGTAGGCCTGTATAGACGCACGAATAAAGATGTTGAAAATGTTTGAAAAACAACCCCATTTTTGGCAAAAAGCCCTCAAAAAATCAGTTATAATTTGTTTATAAAAAAACGGCTCTAACGATTTTGATAAAATTTGGCTTATTTGGAGCCTTTAATGTAGGCCTACCCTACCATAAACAAAAAACCGCATCTTTCTAAAAATTCTCGTTTAGCTAATAATAATAATAATAACTGATTTTTGGGAGTTTTTTTGGCCATAAAGGGGGTTGTTTTTAAAAAAATTTCTAAACCTTTTTTCGTGCTTCTATACAGGCCTAATTGACGTGTTTGGTGCAAATTTGTTCGAAATCGATCGAATAGTCTTCTCTCTAGGTAATAATAATAATATTTATTAGTTAATCTCCTACTTTAATAAATCACCTCTCCTACCCCACCTACAATTATGAAGTCACAGTGAATCTATTTAATAATTTAAATATGTTTGTGAAAAAGTATGTGCCAGTTGCTGTTACCGTTTATTTTCAAGAATTTGCAGTTTAAAGTTTAAAATAACACGATGTGATAAGGAGGTGTTTTCAAATCTGAATGTATGCGTTGCCCAAACAAAACTACGGTGAGCCAAAATCTGCAATTTCGGACATAGGTAGACAAAATTAACCCCGAATTCACCTTCAAATACGGATTTAACAGAAGACACATTTTAGTCAACGCTTACAATTATTTTCACTAAATTATTTTGCAATGCGGAAAGTTTTACTTTTTCACTATACTATAGTATGGATAAAGTATAATGATCGCAAAAAAATCAATTAATTTTTGTGGAAATATCCGTTTTGGGACCCCTTAAGTCCAAAAAAAGTGGTTTTTACAGAATGTCTCTCTGTATGTGTACAAAGCTAGAGAGAAAACTATTCGAACAAATTTGCACCAAAAATATCAATAAAGCCTGTTTTGATGCACGAAAAAATGTTTAGAAATTTTTTGAAAAACAACCCCCTTTTTGGACAAAAAATCAATTATTATTTTTTTTATAAAAAAAACGCTCTAACGATTTTGATTAAATCTTGTTTATTTATAGCCCTACCATATGCAAAAAACCGCACCTTTCTAAAAATCCTCGTTCAGCTAATAATAATAATAATAATGTTTATTAGTTACTCTCCTACTTTAATGTATCCCCTCTCCTACTTTAATACAATTAAGAAGTCACACTAAATCTGTTTAATACATTCACTGATACGCAAATTTCGTATTTCCTATGCTGCGAGCTGACCTTTTAGTTTTTTATATTTATAGCAGCAATGAGTAGAAATTACTTTATTTTTTATTTTTAAACCTTTCCTATAATATGTAATCTATACTAATATTATAAAGAGGTAAAGTTAGTTTTTTTGTTTGTTTGTTTGTATGTAGGGTTTAATCTCTGATACTACTGAACCGATTGAAAAAATAGTTTTACTAATAAAAAGCTACACTATCCCTGAGTAACATAGGCTATAATTAACCTTTTTTATTTCAATATTTGTGAATTTGGTCGGAAAAAATCTTAGATTAGGCCTAGAATGATAAACCAACACATATATTTACATTTATTACCATAGGAACCAAACGAATAAAATAAAATAAAATATAGCTGTTTGCTCCAATATTTCCATTAACAGCTGATTTCAAAATTTGAAGCAATTATTTTGTATTTCTAGCTTTCAGGTTAGGATTTTAAAGTGAAGGCCTGAACCTTGCTAGTTCTTTTAACCTTTATTATAACTGCTGTTACAAAATATAAGAAATAATTTGATTTGAACATTTAACATTATTTACCACCTTAGTTTTGAGGTTATTATTAATCCTACACCTTTATTATAAACTAGGGGAGACCCCTGCGTGCTCCGCACGCCAACCCCCAATGGAACCTTCTAAAAACATATGTTATGTTTTATATTTTATAATAAAGGTGTAGTATTAATAATAACCTCAAAACTAAGATGGTAAATAATGTTACATATTCAAACCAAATTATTTCTTATATTTTAGCAGCAGTTAATAATGGTTAAAAGAACCAGCAAGGCTCAGGTCTACACTTTAAAACTCTAACCTAAAAGGTGGAAGTACAAAAATAATTGCTTCAAATTTTGAAATCAGCTGTTAATGGAAATATTGAAGCAGCTATGTTATCTGTTATTTTATTCAATTGGTTGCTATGGTAATAAATGTAAATACATGTGTTGATTTATCATTCTAGTCATAACCTAAGATTTTTTCCGACTAAATTTACAAATATATTGAATTGAAAAAAGGTTTTTACCGAAATTAATTATAGCCTATGTTACTCAGGGATAGTGTAGCATTTTATTAGTAAAATTATTTTTTCAATCGGTTCAGTAGTGCCAGAGATTACCCCCTACATACAAACAAACAAACAAACAAACAAACAAACTTTACCTCTTTATAATATTAGTATAGATAAAACATAACATGTTTTTGGAAGGTACCATTGGGGGTTGGCGTGCGGAGCACGCAGGGGTCTCCCCTAGTAATCACTAATATTGTAAAGCGGACGCACGTGTGCGTCCATAGCACATAGGCTCACAATTGGCGTGCGAAGCACGCAATGCTCTGTGTATTGAAAATACTCCCAATATGGGGGTTAGCGTGCAACACACTGTTCATCGGCCGCTTCTCATAGCGTTCAGTGTCGAGCTCTTTTAAATATGTTTGTGAGAAAGTATGTGTCAGTTTCTGGTAGCGTTTATTAGGTATACCATTAATCCTAGACATTTTATAACACAATTTATTAGGCGTTGTAGTTGTAAGAAAATTACAGGAAATATTTAATAACCTATTGCTCGGTCTTCAACTAGAATAACCCTGTGTTTAACGGTTATTCTATAACTACAGTATAATCATAATCCTCATAGTAACGGTTATTCTATAACTACAGTATAATCATAATCCTCATAGTAACAGTTATTCTATAACTACAGTATAATCATAATCCTCATAGTAACGGTTATTCTATAACTACAGTATAATCATAATCCTCATAGTAACGGTTATTCTATAACTACAGTATAATCATAATCTTCATAGTAACGGTTATTCTATAACTACAGTATAATCATAATCCTCATAGTAACGGTTATTATATAACTATGCCTATAATCATAATCCTCATAGTAACGGTTATTCTATACCTACAGTATAATCATAATCCTCATAGTAACGGTTGTTCTATAACTACAGTATAATCATAATCCTCATAGTAACGGTTATTCTATAACTACAGTATAATCATGTCCGTATGACTAACATTTGAAATGCATAACATAAATTCTATTGTTTCAGAATACTATACGCCAATTTATGAAATCCGTACAGACCAAGGGGCGTACCTCACCCCAAAGTGTTTGGCTTATGCCAGGTCAGCCATTAGACGCGCTACGGGGAAATACGTAAAACTGTACGTACTGAAGAACTGCAGCTGTTTGGAAAAAGTTAACAGATGTCCTTTAATTTCTTAAAGTTATAACCACTACCATTGTATGTTCGATGAATATATGATTTAGTCGGCTTGAACTAATTCATTTTCATACCATCTTCCCTTTATATCTTGGTAACAGAATGTTTGATGAATGTTATTTCGTGAAAGTTTGTATTTATATATTTTATGTAAGTACTTGTAAATATTGCATACATGCTATTTAGAATAGTGTAATGAGTGACCTCCAAAACCTAAACTCTACTTATTCAGCAAATTTTCTTTTGGATGTTAAAATAAATTATGATGAACTAAAACAAATAAAAGCATTATTTTCAATTTTTAATAAATTACCCGCTTACACGCTACCTCAGCGAGGATTAATTTAACTAAATTAAAGCAATTATTAAAATTTAATTCATTTTACAATAATTCAGTTCTTTTTACTAAAAATGAGTTGTAGATAACATTATTTATATAGTTTTACTAGCTGACCCGTACGGCATTGCCCGTGGTGGTTGTTATTTTCAGTCTTTTTAACGTAATTGTATTCTTTTTAAGTGTTCAGTCAGTGAGTGGTATTTGGCTTTTATATATATAGATCTTAAATAATAAGGAGGAAGCTACATACCAAATTGCATTCCAATCTGTTCGGTAATTTTGAAGAAATCGTTTTTTAATAACTTTGATAACCCCAAATCCCCCTAAAATTTCGAATTTGTTTAAACCCTTTCTTAAAGAGCACCTATGGCCCTAGAGGAAGCTACATACCAAATGTCAGTCCAATTAGTTCGGTAGCTTTGAAGAGATCGTTTTTTAATAACTTTGATCCCCCCAAACCCCTCTAAAATTTCGAATTTTTTCAAACCCTTTCTTAGTGAGCACCTATGGCCCTAGAGGAAGCTACATACCAAATTTCATTTCAATCCGTTATGTAGTTTTTGAGAAATCGTGATGAGTGAGTCAGTGAGTGAGTGAGTGAGTGAGTGGTATTTCGCTTATATATATTTTTATACAGATAGATCTGCTGTCAGTATTAAAAGTTATACTGACATAATGTACAGGATGTCCCCGAACTCTCTGGTCCCCTTTTGTGGATTTTTTCCTGGGATCGAGACAAATATATTTCACAGTATAAACATGGTGCTTACTTTTTCGTCCGTCTGTCTGTATGTGTTTTTTACAAAATAATTAATATCTAGAGAACAGTTTGACCGATAAAGCGTTCAACTTGACATACAGTTTAACCTAACAATGATCTATTGTAAGAAAAACAAACAATTATATCTAATAACACATTTCAAAATGGCGGCTGTTTGAAAATTTCAAACCTGTACTACCCAAAAACCGCACATTTTTAATAATTCATTTCAGGAGACCTTTTTTGTAGCCCTTTTAATACTCTATGGGACGGTGTTACTTTGAAAACAATCGGATGAAGGATTTAAGATATTTGTAATACTCGGTATGTTCAACTCGGCATCCTATACCAAAACAGTAAACACAGCAATATTGTATGTAAATAATATGCCGTTATTATCTTAAAGGACCGTTCCAACGATTGAGATCAAACTTAGCACGAAGTTTAACCTAACAGTGGTATATTTTAAGAAAAATAAACGATTATATCCATTAATGCTTTGAAAAATTGCCGCTACTTGTCAAAATCAACCTTGAATTACCCAAAAACCGTACATTTTAACAAACAATACAAGAGACCTTCCGTTAGCCTTTTTGAGCCCTTATCGGCTAGTGTAACTGTCAAAACAACCGGATGAAGGGTAATAGTTAAGTTATGTTTAATGATTGGTTTGTTAACTCGGCATCCTACACCAACACAGAAAGCATAACAGATTGGTGTGTATGTATGCTGTTAGTATGTATAACTTAACTAGTCTTCTTCATCCGATTGTTTTGACAGTTACACCATCCGATAGAGAATTAAAAGGGCTACAAAAAAGTCTCTTGACATTTTTCTTTTAATGTCGGCCTACGGTTTTTGTTCAATTCAGCCACCATTTTGACATGCACGATTGGATATAGATTAAACTTAGGTTAAACTTTGGATATAGGTTAGGTTAAACTTCGTGTCAACTTTGAACTCAATCAGTTAAACCGCACTATAGATAATCCACAAAGGGAGAAAAGAAAGTTTGTCTATATGCTGTATACAAAATAATCTTGCGGTAGGTATACTACAACTGAAACCTTAATACTGTTTTGTGCCATTTTGAAATGGTTGGAAATGTGTACAAATGCCATTCAATTTTTTTATCCATCTCGACTTATTTTGATATTTGAAATAAATTTTACACTTTTTCAATATCGGAAAACTTTTGGGAAATTGCCCAAGTTGGTAATTGTTTAAAAGGTTATATCATTAGCGATATCTAGTAAAATTATGAGTTCTGGGATTAAATCCGTTTAATGATGATAAATAAAAACACATACCAATTTTCTACGATTAGAACTGCCCTCTTGAACGGGGCCAGATATAAGTCAGTTAGTTCTCTTCTACAAAACGTTTACATTTAAGAGACCTTTAAAAAGATTTAGAAATCATTTTTCCGAACAACCCCTCCTCCCAAAGTATGCGTTTTAGGGTACTGAGAATAAAAAAAAAAACATTTCTTAGATAATTTAGGTGCGATTCGTTTTTTTGCTAAACGTACTTCAGGTGTGGCCTGTTACCTCCTACAAAGTAACTTCAAGTGTATAACATTGTAGCTTTCAATAATCTTAGAATTGGTTGAAACAACAAACAATTGTATTTCAATTTATTTTAAACAGTCACACTCCTTGGCAAAGGTGGATTTTTCTCAATCTACTTTAATGTTGTTTAGTTTTGGGTCATTCCACCAGATTTGACAGGTATAATCATATCGCACCGGGTTGGATGCTTACGTAAACAGACACCAGTTCCTACTAATGAAGTATTGTTCAAAATGTAGATACAAAAAAGATCACAATATTATAAATAAAAAGCTTTTAATATTTGAACTAAATTTGATAATTTTATCCAATTCGATCTAAATTCAGAATTCCCATAAAATCTAACTAAACTATTTTATTACGGTAAAGTCTAGAGAGAATTATGCTGTGTATTTTTTAGAGTTCTTTCAATATTTGAATAAGTAAAATTATTCCTTAGAATTTTCCACTTCACTACTTAATTTGCAATATTTTAGAAAATATATATAAAAGCTTACATAAACTGTTTCATAGAACAGTTTTATAAAAGCTTACTGATAAAATATGAACATGGTTATTTTATCCTATATATTACAACACAAAATTAAAAATCTTCCGGAAGAACGTGTGAGACTTCCACTGGACCGATTTACACGCGGATAGTGTCAAACGAAAGGGAATAATTCCTATATTTGCATATTTTACCTTATATATTGGTATCTGGTCAGTAACAATTTAAAAAACAAGATTAAAAGTTTTCTTATGGCAATTTAACATGGGGTAATATTTCAACTTTGCACTTGACAACCGTTTTACACGCGGTTTGTTTTAAATGAAAGATCAATCATTCTATATTTGCTCGATTTACTTACATTTTAAAAATAATTTCATTTAGAATGTAATAAAAGAACTTTTTTAAACTTATTTATCAACATATTAAATTTTCTTAACCAGCTGATTATTAAAACACGTGATTGTTCATCTAAGACCAGACAATTAATTGTAGCCAAAGGAATCAGCTGGCTTGTAGAAAATCATTAGTGGCCAGTATCTTTCAACGAACAAATTCACAGGATTAAGTTGGACGTTAAACATATATCGTCTAACAGCTGTAATACCAATAAATAAGTAACATTATGAAAAACTGAAAAACTACAATTGAAAGATGAAACTTATATCATTCAAAGATGTGCACAAAAACATAAATCATGTGTGTATTTTAATTTAAGGCAGGTAAAATAAATTAAACATAATTTTAGGTTAGGTCTAGACTGATGAAACAACTTCTTGAATGTATTTACATTCATTACCATAGCAACCAATTGAATAAAATAACAGAAAAACAGTTGATTCGGATGTCCAGCTATTAGTACAAAATAATATTTAAGCTAGGCCTATACTGAACCAACACATGTTTCAACACACACAAACCATAAAAACTTGCGTTAAGAAATTTGAAAATAAGAAAAAACTATGTTACATCCTAATTAAAAATAAATAAGACATATAGTAGGTCTATTTATTGATAATATACGGTAATTGATAGTGAGTGACTTTTTTGTTAGGTTTTTGATTAAGTGTACACCTGAGCCTTACTGGTTATTTTAACCTTTTTTTATAACTGTTGTTATAAAATATACGAAATAATTTGATTCGAACATTTAACATTATTACCCTTCTTAGTTTTGAGGTTTATATTAATCCTACACTGTTATTATAAATAAAACATAACATATGTTTTTAGAAGGTTTTATCGGGGTTGGCATGCGGAGCCTGCAGGGGTCTCCCCTAGTTTAGATAATTCCACTACAGTACTTCTACCTTTAGATCCTAAGACTTCTCTTTTTATAAAAGGAGTTTCTGTTCCTTAAATTGCAATTTATTGTTACAATTCATGGTTTCTCAAATTGATTTGTTTATGATTTGGTTTGTTTTATTTAATGAAATTTTGAATATATTAACAAACTTTGATATCATCCTGACATAGAATATTGAATTTGAGAAAATGTTTACATGAATCTTTAGGCACCCTTGTTTTATTCGTACAACATAACTTTCAATTTGCACACACAGTTTGAGGGCAATTCGTACAGATTTATTACTATGATATGTTTGGCACGTATTTGTCATTACTCTTTCCCTTAACACGATAATTTTTATTACTTATCTATGTCTATACCTATAAACAAAATTTAAGTGTCTGTCTGTCATTTAAAAATGTAAACTTTTTTCTAAGATCATAATATATGGTTATTCACCCATTACCAAAACCTAAATACACATTTATACATTTTTTCCATCTGTTTGTTTGGCCGGGCTAATCTTCGGAACGGCAGAACCGATTTTGACGAATCTTTCATTAACATTTAGAAGACTTTTCAGAGAATATGTTTTGCTACTTTTTATTCCGAAAATATTTAAGATTCCAGTAAACAATTTAAAAAATTTAAACGTTATAAACAAAATTAAGGATTTTGTGGACAAATGTGGGGGATATTAAGTGTCTATTTCGATCTAATAATAAAAACAGTGGCTTATTATATTATTTTTTTACATAAATATACTTAATTTAACAACACTGAGAGGCAAAGGTCTTTAATGACCGTGTGCGAGGTTGCTAAAAGTTTTTGTTTTTTTTATTTTAATAGTCAAACTGTTTTTAAGTCTAAAAACTATATACTATACTATTTTATAATTTTAGAAACTATAAATAATTATATAAAATATATTATACTGCATAAATTCTTTATACGTATGCACTATTACAATCGGACTTTCACTCTTACATACAACATACCAAAAACACACAGACAACTAGAAAATTATATTTATACAGACAACTTAATCAATTTCTCCTGACATATTCTCTAACTAATCCCCATCTATATTGCCATGCTTTTTGGGCAAATTTGGGGATATTGCGTGTCTATTTCGATCTATAACTTACATTGTGAACAGGTCACAGCTACCCCTACCACCAAACTTAGATCCAAGTGCCTCTGTCCTAATCAATCATCATTTCCGTAAAAATTGCTATGAAACTTTTTTTTTATTATTAATAATATTTTAACAAAATTAATTTCGTGGTTTCCATTGACAGCACCACATGACACCGCAGGAGTTGAAGAGCGAAGCGAGCAGGGTCAGAGCCTCTAGTTTAAAATATAAATGTATTACATTTTTATGATTTGAGCTATTTCAGAACGAATGGGTTTTGTCTGTGAATCATAACTAAGATAGGTGTTTTCTTTGTTTGATCATTACTCCATACTTTAACGCAGTAAATTTGTTTTAAGTTTACCTTTTTTTAAATCACATTTTGTGTTTATATGATATTTATCGCGCTCGTGTCTTATTTCATTAGCTATATCCTTTCACATTTCTTCCGGTTCGTCGAGGTAAAATCCCATGGTTTTAAGCTGGCCACTCGCGGTTGATCCATCGTGCCAAACGGAACGCCTTCACTCGAAAAACGTATGGCGAGTGTGAAAACCGTTTAAGATTCAAGCGAATTGAATTGGGGCGATGGATATCAAATCGATTGGAAATCTCCTTTTGCCAATCCATTTGGCCTTCGCTCTGCCTAAACCTTTAACTCTGAGATTTTATTCCGAAATTATCGGAATAATATTATTTTTCCTGTATTGTCTTGAACAATAATAACACGTCGAATGTTGTAGGCTTTCATTTAGTTTTAACTATTGATAGTCGTAAAGAATGCTGCCTCTCCTTTACTGCAAACACAAATATTTATAAAATCTGTAGTTAAAAAAATAAATGTTATACACATTTTTTTACAGATAATGTTTTGAAATATTTCAGACAACTAACTTGTTTTTGAATATTTTAAATATATTTCTAGTAAACATTTGCAGGCTGTTAAAGATATTTCACATTATCTTACATACTACGTAGAATTATACATATTACGTTTGTAACATGGCGACTGAATGACATAAATAACACGTATAAATATATCATTTTATCCAGAGATGGGTAAAACGTATTTACTTGTATCCTGCTGCGTCATTTATTCAAGTTTATTCGATAAATTTCAACCGTGGTATTCGATATGTCACATCAAATATTTATCTAATTTGATAAGCTTTCTATCCTCGGCGTGTCCTCATTTTATAAACTATTTCCTCATAAACACATAAGTTACAACAAAGGGTAAAATTACCTGCTTATGAGGTAATGTATGGGAAAATCATTTGGACACCAATTTCCAGGGCCGGCGCTATTAAAACAGTGGCCGGAGGAGAAAGGATTTTTCCAAACTGAAGGCAATCAAAAATTATCTGAGATCGACCCTTTATCATAACCGACTAAGTGCAACGGCAACATTTGGCAAATGAAAACCAAATTTGAAACACTATTGATACTGACTAAATTTTTAAAGACTTTGCCAAGCCTAAGGCGAGAAAAGGTTTTTTTTTAAACAAGTCTTTTATGACACTTATTATTCCATTAGTCAGTTTTAATTTAATGTAAATATAAAATACGATATTATGTTTGTTATTTCTTTTTAGATTTTTTTATTCATAATTGTGTACAAACTCACAATAACACATTATAGTGTACCATTATATTTTGTCATGTAATAATAATGTCGTACCAAAGTGTGTGTGTTTGTAATAGTTTGCTGTCAATATCTTTCAAGATAAATAAATACTTTTCATTCATTAACATATATATTACACGTTTCAAACAGTTTATACATATGATCACCTATTCTTATGGATTTATTACGGTTTGTTTAAAACATTATTTTGATTTATTTCTAAAATATTATGTATGTACTAATGTACATGATTGTTTATTTTAATTTGTAATAAACAATACAATTATTACATTTCCCATTAATCAGACGATCAAGTTTATAAGATAGGGGCGGCAGACCCTAAAATCGCATGTACCACAAACCTCTTGAACCGGCCCCGCCAATTTCTTCATTTTAAAATTGCTTAGATGAGAAAGTTTTACTGGCTGTGGTGTAGTCGGAATGCTTTTTATACATATACTAGCTGGCCCGACCCGGCTTTGCACTGATAGACAAATCAAAGTTAAATGTATATTAACAACAAATATATTATATCAATAAATATATTACATTATGTATTTCTTACGGGGATTTTTAGTAACTTTGACCCCCAAACCTCCCTAAAATTTCGAATTTTTTAAAACCCTTTCTTAGCGAGCATCTATGGCCAAAGAGGGAGCTACATACCAAATATCATTCCAATCCGTTCGGTAGGTTTTGATAAATCGTGATTTAGTAACTTTGACCCCCCCCAAAACCCCCCTAAAATTACGAATTTTCGGAAACCCTCTCTTAGTGCGCGCCTAGAGCCTATAAAGAGTATTAGTGCCAAATTTCATGTTTGTAGGCCTCGAGGTTTTGGAGAAACTGTGATGAGTCAATGGTATTTGGCTTTTATAAGTATAGATTAATGTATTTTTTATCCAACTACTACTTTCAGAGGTCTTTTGTGCCTCAGAACAACTTATAACTTGGGGGGAGAGGGGTACAACTATAAAAAGCATTGAGTTTACGTTGTCGCCCGCCTATATATAGAAGAGATGAAACTTAATGCTTTTTATATGGGCGCTTTCCCCCCGCTAAATCATACGTTAGTAAAACAAACAACTGCTGAAACTACAACGCATCAATGAACTCTTGTGGCTGTATATTCTTGGATATTTTTCTCCAAATTAAAATGCAAACTATTTACAAAAACTGTAGCTGGATGAGAAATGTTGTGTGTCTTAGTCCCTCGCTGCGCTCGTACTGGCTACAAAGTGATACTTTCCTGCCTTAGATAAAAATAAAATTGTTTCCATTAAGTAAATTTAAATTGACTTCAAAGCATTTCGTTTCCTGTGTATGTGTTTTTTAATTAAAACTAACTAAATAATTTACATTTACCCCGAAGCCGAGTATATAAAAACCGACTGTTCCTTAAAATTACATGGAGAAGCTTTGTGAAAAATTCTTTTAACTTTTTTGTCAACCTAAGGCTAACATTTAACCGAAATCTGGGTTAAAATCATGTAGCAGTTTTCTTAGTATTAATTTTTAAGTAAAAACTAAATACACACAGACACACTGTTGCTAAAACACCCAAGCAACAATATCCTGAAGTTTGTGCGTAACTCACTGTGTATTAAACACATCTTTATATATAATACGTGAAGCCGTTTTTTGTAAACACAACTCCTCCCTTATTTCTGGACCAATTTTAATGTTTGAGGTTTCAAAAAATTCGTCTCATCTCGTACTTTTGCGATAAGGTTTTAGATGTCAAAAATTCTTATCCTAAATGGCGTGAGCTAATCTCAAAGGTCGGGTTTTCCCCATAAGATTGACATGGAAAATATTTAAAAACCATTTCTATACAAAACAGCTGTTTATAATAAGAAACTAACTAATACAGCTGCTTTGTGGAAGTAAATATTGATTTTTATAAGGGAGGAAATGAATTATTTATTCAAATTATAAAATTTACGAACTAATTTGTTTTGAACATTTAACATTATTTACCATCTTAGTTTTGAGGTTATTATTTATAACTTTTTTGTTAGGTTTTTGATTAAGTGTAGACCTGAGCCTTACTGGTTCTTTTAACCTTTATTATTACTGCTGTTATAAAATATAAGAAATAATTTGATTTGAACATTTAACATTATTTACCATCTTAGTTTTGAGGTTATTATTAATCCTACACTTTTATTATAAACTAGCTGACCCGTACGGCGTTGCCCGTGGTTGTTGGTATTTTCAGTCTTTTCGACGTAATTGTAATTTTTTTTAAGTGTTCGTTGAATACCTGTGCGTATTCTACTGTGGTCATGAAAAAAAGTCTACGCTATTTAGGAAAGCACTGAAAATTGTATTCCTGTAAACTACTATCTAACATGAAAACGCTTTAAATATATCGTTTTAATTTATAGTTTTTATTAAGTTTTACTTTCACTTAATTTCATTGACAATGTTGCGAGCACCTACGGTCTTAGAGGAAGCTACGTACCAAATTTCATTCCAATTCGTTCTTATAGGGATTTTTAGTAACTTTGACCTCCCTCCCCAAACCACCCTAAAATTTCGAATTTCTTTTAACCCTTTCTTAGCGAGGGTTTAAAATTAGCTGGGGTCGTAGAAAAGATATTTGAATCACTTTGTAACATCCGCGTTAATTTAGGATGTAACAAACTGGTTCAAATAGAGTTTGTAATTTTAAATGTATAGGCCTAATTAGTAAAAGATATATATTGTTTAGTATTTAAATATACAATATACAGTATATATCAAAATAAAGCTACGAATGTGATATTTTAATGGCATTTAGTTTAATTCAGATGGTTTGTTTAGTTTTCAATAAAATATGTTTAAACTCGTGAATGTTTATGGTTATGCATGGTGTCAAATAATTTGTTTGTTATTATTATTCTTGATAGCGAAAATATGTTTTGAAAAGTATTAAAAACTTCATAGTTATGATATATTTTATATAAACAATATTTTAAGCAGCATATCTCTAAGTAGGCCTATATAGATATTTAATAACCAATGTTTGAGTTGAATTATAATTCTGTAGTAAGCATTTTTATTTGAGTTTGTTTATAGTTTTTCAATCTAACCTTAAAAAGCTGTTGGTTTTGAAGAGTATTAAAGTGATTATAAATTTGCTAAGTAATGTTGCTATGGTAATACATGTAAACAAACATTAGCTTTTTATACGAACAGCTGTTTTTGTGAGCTATGGTTTTGAGTTCATACAATAAATGCTGTTCAGTTTCTTCCGAATTTGAAACTTTTTCGGGAAACTTTTCAAACTTTTCTTTACGTATAAACCTTCAATGAACTACTACAAACATTTTAAGACCAAAAATAGCCAAATCGGTCCAGCCGTTCTCGAGTTTTAGCGAGACTAACGAACAGCAATTCATATATATATATAGATATAGATAAAACATAACATATGTTTTTAGAAGGTCGCACCGGAGCCCCTAGTTCATTATATTATTCGAATAATCTACTATCAAACTTTTATTCAAAGACTTTTAATCACAGATCATACTCTATTCATCCACTAATGATGCACTTCGTAGTGACAAAACTAGCTGATTTTTTTTATAAATACGCTAGTAAGCCCCCGTGAAAAATGACAGGCAGATTAATTAGATACACATCAGAAATACCCCATTTAAAAAATTACTACTTAAAACCAACACACTTTATCTGGGCCTGCCTTACTAAGCTGACGGGGATTTTTAACTCGGTAAATGTGTACAATTATAAGGATTATAAATCTGTAGGATAATTTGTATTTTTTTAATATATATATTTATACATTATTGTATTTCAAAATAAAAATAATATCTTTCAACTGCTTTTTAATGCATATTGATAGATCAAACGATTTAGAAGTTATTAATATTATAGTGAATAAATTATTAATAATGTAATATATGTTTATATGTTGTACGAATATTTACGAATGTTTCCGAGGTTAAACGAATGTGTAACTCTTCTTTAAATTTGAATAAGTGAATATATTGATAATAAAAGGTTGTATTTAAATGCAGTTTATAACCTCGAAGCAAATCTCTTAACGTATTATAACATACATTAGTTCTATGACTCATATTTAAAAACAATGAACTTCACAAGAAATTATAACGATTGAAGTTATGAACAACCCCAAAGTATAATCTACCCTGGGTTTGTTTAAGTACTACAGATGATTGGTGAAATCAGCTGTTAGATAAAATAAAACCTGAACACAAAATCTCACAATAAATACGTTTACTAACCTCAAACGCGTTTCAACGACAATGTCGCCATCCTCAGTGATGCACGGGCTACAGTAACCAAACTATAACTGATCTAACAGTGTGACAACGCACCGTATAAATACCTAACCAGAAGGGGCGTACCCTACAGGGGGCGTGTCATAACCTATGCTAAGGCGTTAAAAACCGCCTACCGTTTATCAAATATCTTAACAATATAACTTAAATAAGATTGCTAAACTAATATTAATATTTAACAAAACATATTTAACATTATTACATTAATAAAGAATACTGTAAAGGACCTAATTCATTATTCACAATTATGTTACGGTATTTGTTAATATAAAAAGTTTCCCAAGCGTCCAATGTGTTGGGTTTAGTTACATGTTTTAACAGTTTAGAATTTTCTATTTTAAAATGATGATTTTCATCTAAACAATGCTTAGCCATAGCAGATTTATCAGGCCTATTATATTTTAAATGAGAAAAGTGTTCTTTACCTCGTATCTTCATGCTTCTTATGGTTTGACCTATATACTTTTTAGGACACATTTCGCAGTTAATACAGTAAATTCCGGATTTGTCGTGTTCTTGAGTTTTGTCTTTAGGATTACCCAGCATCTTACCAAGATTATTATCAGCCGTCAAAGCTACATTCAAATTTGCATATTTCGCTAACGATTTTCTAACAACATTACATAATGGTGGGGCAAACGTTGTTTTAACCCATCGTTGTTGGGGCTTGTTGCTCACAAGAGTGCACCTTGATTCCTTGATTTTCTTGAAATTCATTTTTCTTACTATGTTGTCTATTAATTCTTTAGAATACCCATTAAAAATCGCAGCACCATACATATATTTCAGTTCTTTCTCGTAGTTATCCTTAGATAACGGCAAGTTAACCAATCTGTGAGCCATAGAATTAAAAGCGGCTCTTTTATGCGCTGGAGAATGGTGTGAGTCCTCCGTTATATATCTGTCAGTATGCGTGGGCTTTCTATATACACTAAATGACAAAACATTGTTTTCCCTAAACACATTCACATCTAAAAACGGTAAGTTGCAGTCTTTTTCAATTTCCTTAGTGAACTTTATCGTGGAGTGAAATCCATTGATAGCGTCACAAAATTGATCAAGATTTTCGTTTTTATCAAATACTGCAAAAATATCATCCACATAACGAACCCATACTCGCGGAAAGTACTTCGTTGAATTTTTAGCATTTATTTCAAATGAGCTCATAAAAAAGTTAGCAATAAAACTGGACAAAGGGTTTCCCATCGCGGTACCTTCATTTTGAACATAAAACTTGTTATTAAACTGGAAGCTATTTTGACACATGCACAAATTTATAAGTAGCAAAAATTCACCAACCTCACAATCACTTAAATTGTTACAAACTAGCCACTCCTTAATCATTTCTATCGTTTCGGACACTGGAACACTTGGGTAAAGCGACACTACATCGAACGAAACCAAATATTCACTAGGCGTTAATGAAATATTTTGAACACTTTTCACAAATTCATAAGTGTTCTTTACGGCAAATGAAGGAGGAGGAGTAAGTTCTTGGAGGCGTGACACTAACCATTTAGAAATTAGATAGGTTGGCGAGTTGATTCCTGATACTATAGGCCGCATCTTCTTTCCTTCTTTATTTATTTTTGGCAAGCAATATAATCTCGGTAAAACTGGATTTGAAACTGTCAGTTTTCTTCGAAGATTATTATCTACCAAACTTTTACAATTTTTCAAAGTTTCATTTGCGCTCTTTGTGAACTTTATGATTGGGTTTCTATTTTGCACTTTATAAGGTCCGTCCGCGAGCATTTCTGTAACAATTTCAGTATATTCATGTTTGTCCATTATTACAATTGCATTACCTTTATCCGCCTTTAGGTAATGCACGTCTTTCTTCTTTAGTTCTTTTACAACTTTACCATATTTTACATTTGAAGTTGGTGTAACTTTACGTGTTTTTTTTCTTTCTTTACTTCTAATTTGTTCTTTACATCAGTACGAACACTGGTTTTCACATCGAATTTCGTGAATTTCAAAGCAGTTTCGACATCAACTAACAACGATTCCTGATCTTTTACCGGATTTTCGATATTGAACTTTAAACCTTTATTCAATAAACCTAATTCATCTTGGTTGAAACTCTCACTACTCCAATTATGAACCAACTTCTGCCCAACAAACTGATCAATATATTTATCTGAGTTATCGTTTTCAACTTCCTTTTTGAACAACGATCGTAATTTCTTATTTAAGCGTTGGATCTTTTGGTTATGTTTATGCTTAATAACAGAAATCATTTTTTCAAAACGTTCGTTGAATAATTCATAATCATAACCATCCATATTCTTAATAATAAGAAGGTGAAGTTCGAGAGCTTGAAGTTCTAAGTCCGCTTGTTTAGAATATAACAATTTTATTTCGCAGTTTAACCAATATCTTTTTGTATTTTCCTCTATCCGTTTAGCAAAATTATTATTCGTAGGTATTTTAATTTTCATAAACTTTGGAAAAACTTTTCTTTTCCTACACATACTCAGAAACCAAATATCATCAGACAATAACCTAACCTTTAACTTTAATTTATGCAGCCGATTCAGCTCGGTCGACTTGAGTGCCATGTTAATAAATAACTAATGAGCTTGACTTGTGAGAAAGTAACTTAGATAAA
>JAGFPH010003673.1:0-20893 GCA_018207615.1 Philaenus spumarius
AAAGTAAATCTGTAACTGTACAACATCTTACAGTATATTATGATATTCGTGTAGGTTATTTTCACTGCCAAACATAACATTACACTTAGGCCTGAGCTTAACTAATGGTTGTTTAAAAACAGTGTTCACTAATTGAAATGTTTTTTACTCTATTTTGTAAATTTGTACGCCAATTTATATTTGTGATACTTAAAATTTCTTGTTAAAAATTGGTTTGCTTTTTTTTATTGTTACAGAATAAACAAAAAATTGTTATTAATACAAGCAGAATATTGAATAGTTTTCCATAACAACTCAAGTTTGATAACTCTTCCTTTGCTTAAGAATTTAGAATATTCTTTTATTTTTTGTAATTATTTGCATTAAGGGTCTGCTCCAGTAAACGAGAAAGCAACCGGAAACGCAAGCGCTTCTCACTATATCCCTATCTAAACAGTGCAATTTCTTGTAGCTGAACGCTTTGACATTGCCTCATTTCAAACCATTTTATAAGTCTATTTTTTTTTTTTTGTTTAACGTCCTGCTGTTTTGCACTTAAGGCTAAAATGAAGACGGGACCTACAGTTTTACATGGAATCTCAACCACAGCAAACGATGTCTGTTAAGAAACCATTTAGAAAATTATTCGGGATCAATGGGAATTGAACCCGGAACTTTTCCATTGATGGTTGCCATGACGGTTGATAAAAGCTTTCACGCCTTAAGAACCACGGCCATTCTTTATAAAATTTCGGATCCGGCTTGCAAGTTAGTTTTCATTATTCATTTTTTATTGTGTTAGGAAAAAATTCAAACTTTGTACATAAAAAATGTCAATTACATAACAAATCAAACGCATTTTAAAAAAATGTAAAATGCAAAACGGATGCGTATTGTGACTGAGCTTAAAATGAGACCTTGCAAACAATTTTATGATAAAAAATAAACAAAATAAATGGTTTTAAATTTAACATTGCTCTTATGGGATAAAAATCCAAGATGGCCGCCACCACAGCAGACCCTTAACCATTAAACTTTGCAACAAACATTGTAGTCAATTGATAAATGTCAGCTTACGGCCTAGATAAATCATTTGTACTGCCTAGATTATGAATTGCCTTTAAGTTGCAACGTAAACTTTTCGAATTTTATTTATACTTAGCTCTGTAATAGCCCTTTTAGTGAAAGGCCCAGTATGCAAGATTCATCTAAAAGTGCCAAGCCGTTTTTTTGCATTTTTGTAGTGCTTTTATATAACATTTCATAACTTATAAACTATTCATGCTATACTAATACAATTTTTAACTCGCCTAAAAAAGTCTATACTGATGCTGATTCTCAGATTGAAACTGGTCAACTTTTGTTACACAAATTTTTTTTAAATCTCAAACAGCTGGTTTTAAAACTAAAATTTTATAAAAACTGAGTTTGTAGTGCCATAACACTATTTGAATCATTCACTATCATATTAAAGCATAATTATTATTGGAAAAGAATATATTTTATACATTATTAGAAATAAACGGTATCAGTTAACTGACACAAACTTTCTCCCAACTTACTGTAGTCAAAATAATATTGTTTTTAATCATTTTATTTACTACTTTTTAGAACAAAACAAAAAAATAATATTCTACCTACGTCAATCGTATAAAAAAATTATTGTCCCAGGCGGGATTCGACCGCGCGATCTTTGAGTTACTGGCCGTGCTCGCTACCGTGGTGCTACCCCGTGCGGCCGCTTCCGCGATGCTAGATCGACAACACAAATTTGTTTATTTTTAAACATTTCCCCATAATTATAAAACGCCGAAGTTTTGTTAAAAGCGGGTGGTGTCATTTTGTTTGGCATCTTAAGTACTATAAATACTGAAAGTTTGATCAAAATCGTTAAAGCCGTTTTTGAGAAATTTGCATTTTTGTCATTTTTTATGGGTTTTTAGGGGTAAATTACCCTTAAAAATTAAAAATTCCAAAAAATGAAAAAAAGCTCCTGGGAGATATTAGGGTTAAGTACCTACATACCAAATTTCATGAAAATCGGACCAATAGTGTCCTCTCTGGTCGTGTATACATATACAGACAGACTGACAGACAGACACCACTCTAAAAACACTTTTTTGGGTTCAGGGAGCACCAAAACAAAAAATTCCACTAAAAATATTTTTGGGTTCAGGGAGCACTAACACAGATAATTGCACTAAACAATTTTTTGGGGTTCTGGGAGCACCAAAACAGATAATTCAACTGAAAATTCAAATTCGAACATTTTTACGAAAACAATACTTTCTCCATATACTACGTATAGGGTGGAGAAAGTAAAAATTAGAAAAATCCACCAAAAAACATAAAATACAATTGGTAAAAAATAGTAACTATTTACACTACAGTAATTACTACAGTAATAAATATCCAGTCACTACCATTTTTAACTTTAATTTATAATTCAGAAGAATAAATTTTACAATTTAGTAGAAAAATTTCATAAAAATCACAAAAACAAAAATACTGAAAGTCCAAGTTTATTTTCCACACTTAGTAGTAAAAGAAAATTATTTAGGCCCACAATATTTTTAAAAAGATATTAACTATTTACACGATACTAAATTGAGGATTGAAAAGCTATGGATAGATTTGAAATAAAACAAAAACTGAAGTAAACACTCTAGGCCTAAATAGTTTATAATAAACAAAGTTTGTAGGTTATCTAGGCCTAGCCTACAGTAAATATCACTAAAGATAAACGAATTATGGATATATTAAACTAAATGAACAAAACAAGTTCACTAAAATAAAACAAAATACCAAAAAACAAGTCTATTGCCCAAAATTTATGAAAATACAATAAACATTCTAATAAACACTACAGTAACAATGTTAGTACACTTCAACTCAACTGTGTTAGTACAGTAAAACCTCTTATACTGTACGGATCAATGTGGCGCCGGGCGATCCGGATATAAAAAAATCCGGATTTGAGAGAGGTTTTTTTTAATATGGGTAAATTAGTTGAAATTAGGGATGGGTCGATTCTCGATACCGATTTTCGATACCACCGATATTTTAGCTTTTGTATCGGTATCAAGAATCGATAGCCGAAACTCGATACCGATTACCGATACCAAGAAATACTCAGTTGTCAGAACTGCCCGTTCTCGTATAGACTCCGTGAATGTAATCTCCGGTATTTGCAATCGCATTCTCTGTATTTTAACTCAATTCAGCATTTAACAATAAATATCAGTAGGGAAAATGTAAAACAATATTAATTTTATGTAAATAGTCATTTTTCCCAGTAAAATGTTTTAGGCAATTGTTTCCTTTCTTAAGTAAACGCTTCTTGTTTTATTTTTATTCATGCGTAGGCTGTTATTTGTACACAAGAAGTCTAGAGTAGGCTCAAGGTCAAACACTTATTGATTCGTTTGTTATCTTGTCTATAGAATTAGGGTGTCTACTGTGAAGAAAAATGACACATTTTATAGATCGGTAACAAAAGTATTTAAACTTTAAAGTAATAATTTTATTTGTTTGAAATCGGGTAAAACTTGTTGGGACTTACGTTACCCGTGATTTATGATTTTTATGGGAGTCCCGACGGAATTCCTTTGTTTTACTTTTTACAGCCCAACTCAAAAACATCATTCGCTACTGCAGTATTTAGTCAAAAATATTCATTTTTGATAGATATATTTATTATTTTTTACTACGCCGGATATCGGAGGTTTCGGATATGAGAGGTTCGGATTAGAGAGGTTTTACTGTACTTACATCTGCTAGACCGGAACAGCTGTTCACTAAATCGATAGTGTTTCGACTATATTCTGTCCAAATAAGATGATTGTTGCATCGAATTAGCGCTAAAAGATTGCTTTATAGAACTAAGTGAATGCCAACACCATCTGTTAGAATTCATAGGAACTATGTGCACAAATATGAAATGCGCCGATGCGATCGGCGTTGGCACTTCTTGCATAAGCAATGTCGCACTAAAAGGGTTAAGTAAATTATTGTATAAAATTAATATTTCCGTTATTTACTTTTTAATCATTACGAAACAAATTGAACTACAATAGAACCAGTCCGATCATACCGCTCTATCGGCGATTGTCTATGTTTTCAGTGTTTCTCATCAAGCAATTGGTTCAAGAATTACAAAAAAAAGATCGCAGTTCACCTGTTTGCAATGTCAAACAATTTAACAGAAATCTGGCAACACAGGGTGCATAGGTTGCCATGATAACTGTCCCTTCCTGATCTCTCTCTCTCCACTACGGCCGCGTGATTTTCAATCCTAAAGCGGTTTAAATCAAAGTACTGTACATATAGTCATGTGACTGGCTGGCTCATCATTGGCGATGAGAGTTAGTAGACCGTTGACACGTCTAAATCGAGATAGCCGTCTACTAAGCGGAAGAACATTACAGACTTTATCGAACACGCACGTACAATTAGTGTTTCACGAATTATACTGTACAGTGCTTGTGTTTCGCATCATTCTTCTGTCTTGATTAAAACTTTATTTCATTACGTTTTAATGTAAACAAATGTGTTCCTCTGATAATCCGACTTTTTTGTGATCCGACCATACTCTCGGTCCCGTTGGTGATGGATTAGCGGGGGTTCTACTGTATGTGAAAATAGTTTGCCACGTCAGCTGATTGTTTTAAAAGTTAAAAAAGCTTCATTTCTCTTTTTTTAACTTCCCGCTAAGAAAATTGAAAATTTTCTAAAATCGGGAAGTTATTGGTTTCACCCCGTTTTTCAAAAATCGAGTATTCATCAGATCTCGACGTTTTGAGGTCCTAGAAATCTTCCCTGACCACTCCCGAGAGGGTGTCACCCTGTCTGTATGTATGTGTGTGTGTGTATGTAAGTATGTGACCCGCTTATAACTTTTGAACGGCTTAACCGATTGGATCCTACCAAACGGCGTCCTAAAGAGTTCCATCAAACTTAGATTTCCTGAAAATTTCAACTAATTCGGACCGGTAGGTTCTGAGAAATTTCGAAAAAACTAAGAAATAAAATTTTTTCAAATCAGGTTTTTTTGGAATAACTTTTAAACGGCTTTACCGATCAATTAGAAAATCTAATCAGCTTTTAACCTTGAAAAGCGACGTCGATCGCTACCAGTCCGGTCAAAATCGGTTAATTCGTTCGTGAGATATCGTGAACGAAAGAAAATCAAAAAAAGTTTTTGTTGTCGATTCTTTCAATGGACTTAAAAAACTGCATCGATTGCCGCAAATCGCATAAAAATCGGTTGATTCATTCAAAAGTTATGGCAGTTCAAAATTTCCAAAAATATTGTTTATCAAACTTTCATCATACTTTTGTAATTAAACTTAGCGGGAAGTTACAGGGATGGCCTTTAGGGTCAATCGTTTTCCAAATTTTTTATATACCGTATCCATCAGTTTTTGTCATTGAACAATTAATTGTTAACTAAAAAAAATATAACAAAACTGATTTTATCCAAGTTTTAAACGCTAACACGAGATGACATGACATCACGTGTCGTGACAACAGTGTGTTTCTACCTTTTATTTCAGACTCATTGACCAAGAGTCTCATTCATTTTATTTCTCTTTACATACAAATATATGTTTCTGCAAAAAATGACTTTCTGTACTGCTATGAAAAACAAACATGCGGCCTTTCCTTTTTCTGCTGTTATGATCGCAGCTAGACCGCTGCTCTTACTATACGATGCTACATTTAAAACTTCGTTTATTTTTCTTTTAAAAGCACTGCTAGCATCTCAGCTTGCACTTTATAATCACCAGAAAACTTAGAGCCAACAGAGACTGAAGTTTGGGAGTTCTATATGGCATTTTCTTGGTTTTAGATTAAATAAAATTCATTATTTATGTAGATATACAGTGACTAGATAGAGACAGTGTGGCCACATGAAAGCGGCCGCCATGTTTTTCCTAAAAATAATGTTATCTGCCATAAAGTATAATGTAATTTATTTTCAAAATATTTTTAAAACCTTTTGTTTTATTTTATAAAGGCCTCCTAAACAACTTTTTAAGTGTTAAAAAGTAGTTATAAAGCAGATAACTTGTTTAAAATGAAATAACCTAAAAAAATAATGATTTAGACTATCACATTTTTTACTAGCCTATGCCGATAGTTGAGTAGCCTACTGACGTTAATTACAAACTAATAAAGCTATATCAAAAAAAGTTGCACTATTATTTTCTTTGTTCAATTACATTATTTATGCGGTTTATTTGAATAAAAGTTAAGGTTTTGTATTATTTTCAAGGAACCAAATTTTCAATAATTTGTGGCTATCTGAAAAAGTATTTGACTGGTCATAATGAAATTGTTTTTAGTTAAATTTAATTCTCAACTTATAGACATTTTCGTTTTAAAAATTAAAATTTTTCTGAGATAATATTTTCACAGAACAGGATCATAGTAGGCTACATTCTAACAAAATATTTTACAATCACAGCTACATATAAACTTAGCAACAGTATAAAACTAAACCAATTATCTTTTAATTATTATACTGTTGTTAATTAGCCTTTTTTATCAATGAATAAATTTTACAAATTAAATATTTTCAAAGTATTTCCATCTGATTTTTTTTTTTTTTTTAATAAGCGAAGCAATTAAAACTTTCCTAACTAATTTATTTCTATTTCAATTGAAAGCTAATAATAAAATTAATGTCTCTAAAAACAGTTTAACATCGAAATTACAATTCTTTGATTTTGAGGTTAGGCAATTCAAGATTTTCAAGTTTAAGTTAATCAAAGCCGAAAAACAGGTTTCATTATTAATTTCCCTCATTATTTCAGCTAGGCCTACTTATTAATGTGATTCTTGCCTTAGATTGTACCTTCACCAAGACTAAAAGAAAGAAAAAATAACGATGACAATTTAATTTGAAACTATAAACAAACGTAGGGCTAACACGAACGAAATTATAGGTTTGGGCCAAAAACAGTTCTTAAAATTGTGTAATACTAATATTTATTGCATTTATCTTTTCTATTGATAAAAAGGATTAGCCTATGTTATGAACTTTTTAAAATGTTGTAAATAAAAGACTTTTGGTATGTACTTACTTCTGAAATATGCGCGCTGAAACGATTCCATAGAGTGGCGGGAGTAGCCTAATCTGCTGTCATTTCCTTATTAATTTGGTGCAATATCACATACTTCAACACAAATCGCTTTAAAATAACTATTACGTTTATTTTAAAGTAAAAACTAACAAATATCTGTAAAAAAATCTGTAAAGTCGCTTTTACAATATGTGAACGTGAATGAATGTAATGTAAACAGATACGAATTTAGGAAAAACATGGCTGCCAACATCTTGACCAATAGGAAACAAGACCTCACTTGGCCACACTGTCTCTAGTCACTGTATGTAGATAGTGTAAAACCTGACACTTGATTTGATAGTCAATGTTAAGTACAGGAGATTTTTGCAAGTACCATATTGATCGGGTTTCTTTTTATGCACTCCAAGAGAATGGCTCTGATGTATTCTTCAGAAGTTAACATTTGCTGAAAATTTCAATCATTTGCTTAGATAAGGGAGCAGTTCGTATTTGACGTACAAATACAACTAAGATAAGGGGATCCCAGAACTAGAACTTAATAACCAAGTACAAACAGAATGTGAGCAAAATACGTTCACCAGGCACATACATATACAAAGAAACAGATAACCAACACAAGGCTGTCGTTTCAGAAAAATAATGGGACTGTTATACTAAGGGTTCCTCCTTATTAGTGAACTTCCATAGGAAAGCTGAGCTATTGCAGTAAACCTTATGGTAAGACCTATTGGTCGGGAGCGGTCAATGTTGCACGACCCTCGTCTAGTTCACCCCAGCGGTTCCCTGACGATGGTGCGACTCTCTTTTTGGGTTGTGCCTTCGGTCCTCTTGCGGACGTTCGTGTGCGTTGTCAGGATGGATCGTGGGTAAGAAGGTCTTCAAATAAGACAACGAACAACTGTTTCACTTCAAACATTTATTTAGTAAAACAACCTATTCCTCTGTTGGTCCAGACTTGCAACTAAACTAAACCAAGGTAAAGGCAAACGAGTCTTCCTGATGTGGTCTGGCGTCTTCTTCAAACCAATGTTGCTAACAGACTGATTTAGGCTTGAACATTTAGCTTCAATCTGGCTTCCCCCTCCTTTAACTATAAACTGTGATGTCAATTATTGTTAGAATGCAAGTTATTATTTAGCACAACCACTATCAACATAGATCCTGTGGTAATTGTTTTTAAGATGGTGGTTACCTGTCACACCAATGAGTACCGATCATGGTCCTCAAACACATTTTGAGGTGTCGTTAAAAATGATATGTATTACATGTGTTCACATTCTAACGGCTGCATTTTAAGTCCGAGTTGGTTGTCTAAGTCACCCGATTGAGTTTGTAGCCAAAAAAATCTAACAACCAGAAGCCTATTTTTTAAATTTTTCGTACTAGTAAGAAACTTGCTTGGGGTTTTATATTAAAAAAAAAATGTATAGTAGTTTTCTGCACATTTTGTTTTTTCCACGACCTTATTGCTTGCTTAGTTCCCCCTAAACGGATTAAAACGTAAAATACCATTAAATTATTCGGTTCAAATCCATGACAGGGCATCTAATCATCCGAGGCCGACGGCCGAGTTTGTAACGATGCAGTCCATAACCCGAGACCGGAAGGTCAAAGTGCAACTCGCAAAGCGAGTGAAATGAAGGAATGCGTGAGTCGAAGCTGAAGGCATAGATAAAAACAAATTCAATATATTTCGTACACAAAGGCAGCCATTCAGCGCCTTCATGAATAGATCAATTTCCTAAATAGTTGAAACTTAATTTTGGAAATTCGCTCAACTCATATCAACGATTCAGCTGCGTGGTAGAATTATTCTTATTTTTAGTTGTATTTTATACGTCAAACATAGGCCTAATTCTTTGGGTTTATATGTTCTGTTTGGTCTTTATATGTGTTGGCTTTAGTTTCTCACTTAATAACGAGACTTAATTTATACTCTCAAAACATTATATATTGTTTTCTTTACACACAAATGATGGGAAACGTCCGAACAAAGAATTGTACAAATATAATCAACCCATCATTTCAAACTAACTTTAAAACCAGAAAAATGTTTTGTTTTGAACTTTTTTTGATACTGAACAATTTACGCAAAATTGTAGGCCTGTCGTGTACCAACTAGTGACGTCCTTTGCTCTCGGAGCTAAAAAAAAGTGCAAGAGACTCTGGAGTGTTAGAAGTGAAACTATAAAGAATTGAAAACCATAAACAACGATTCAAACATACAACAGCTGATTAGCTTATACTTAAACAAAATTTAAATAAATATTAAAAAGTTTTCAGCTAATATACAGTATAATACACAAGCGTTTATATGGATGGAGGGAGTAGAAATGATTCTTTCTCTCTTTCTTCTCAACTGTCGGAGAAGAGGAGTCGTTTCAATTTTCGTCTCGATCAGGCCGACTCATATTACCGTGGCTAGAGAAAATGCTACGTGTACACACTGCGTATAACGAATTTGACAGATAGAGTAGAAACGATTCTCCTAATCTTTCCTTTCAACTGCCGGTTGAAGTCTGAGAAGGAGTAGGGTTGTTGTGATATCGTAAAGTTTCCGATATTCTATATTGATATCAATAGCAAATGATGTCGATATTATTTTTTGTAAAATATAATATGGTAATTGCTTACTTTCGTGTGACCAGAGGTTATGTTAAATTTTGCTTATATTCTGAAACTGCACGTCAAACTCAAATACCAGCGGGAGGTACGTCTATGTTCAGGACGATAAGTTACTTTACGTTGTAGACGGTAGGTTACTCTATGATGAAGCGTGTTTTAAGTTAATATTAATTTAGGTTTTATATATAAACATAGATATGTTTAGAAACTGAAAACGTACTGTGATTGTATAGAGTAAGTTCCTTGTGTTTTTATTTTTAGTGTTGCAATTCTGTTATTCAAAAGAACATAATTGCTACAGTGTAGAAAAAATATCAAAATCCGATATTGGCACTATTCTTCCGATATCACGGAAATATCGATATTTACGAATATCAATAATATCGCAACATCCCTAAGAAGGGGAAGCATTTTTAGTTTTTGGCAGATCCCAGCCTATTTGCCCTACCACGCCTAAAGAAATTTCATTTAAAAAATTAAAAAACAACTTTAAAGAATATAATTTTATAATAAAATGTTATGTATCTGAAAAAATGTGATATACATAGAGCAATGTCCCTGTGTGCTAAGGTCTAGTGTTTATGGAAGCTAATCAAGTAATGTTATACAAAGTTTAATTGGAAAGCAGGACGACGAGAGGTTAAAGGCATTGATACAGTTGAAACCTTCCAACACAGGTTCTAACCTAGTTACCGACTATCAATTTACCTCCTCTTTATGCTGGTCACACTGTTTTTATAAGTCTAAATAGTATAAAATAAATTCTAAGCAAAAAAAAAAGGGAAATGATTACAGGTAGCTGATGGAAAGAATGTGAGGCCGTTGCTATGTCTAATCATTTCTTCAACTTGAGCAAACTGCCATTACGTCTTAATCTGTATTTTTGTTGAAGATTCCAGTTTCAAAATATTCAATATTGTAATACCTTCCATTAGCACAATTTACTTTATACATAATACTTTTATTTCATTTTTATTTTAGCCGTTTACAAATATTTTATTTCTATGGCCATAGTCAAATTATATATTTAAAATAATTTTCAATAATAATTTAAAACAATACAACTAGGGATGTAAAATACCCAGGTTTTTTTATCAATCGGGGTTGATACCCAACGTTCATAAATACCCGGGTATTTTAGAATTTTAATTAAAACCCCATCTCGGAGTTAGTTAAACCTTGGGCATTGTACCCAAACTCATTTTTCAGAGTTGTTACAACACTAGAAAGTTTTGTGTTGTAAAAAATATCATATTTAATACAAATCGCAAAAAAACATACACAAATTTAAAACAGATTTAATTCGATATATTAATTAAGCTCACAAAAATATCACGCTCAACAACGGTACCAAATTTTGTACAAAATATGAATACAGTTATTAAAACTTTGCGGGGAAAAGTCTGTAGTTAGGTACATAGAAATTGGGCAAAGAAGGGAGAATTGGGGGAGGGGTGAAACAGGTGACGGGTGAATTATCCAATAAGAGAGTTGCTAAAACGTAAACAGATGATTCACTCAAATGGCTGATTGGATGGGTGGAGTGGTGGGGCAAATGGAACGGATGATTCATCCAACCGACTGGGAATGAATCGGTTGTACGGCGTCAACCGAATGAATCGTTTGTTTTCATCCGATTGTTCCCATCACTATCTAAACCTGTTTTTAAAAATCTTATAGTTTTGTTTATTTTTGATATTTTGAGGGAGATTATTTATCAAACTTGCACCAGCTTGTGAAGGAAGTTTTCTGTAGAGACTTACTCTGTTACCAGCCAGTCTGGTGCTATGTTTATGTATATCCTTGTTCTGGACGTGATCATACTTGAATTTGAAATACAGGACAACGTCAAGTATATATTATACTTGGCAGTGTAAGCATACTTAGTTCCCTGAAGACAATCTTACACAACTGGAATCTTATTCTTCCAATCAGGATGTATTAACATTTTCCGTGCTACGCCATTTTACGGTCGTCCTATTAGCAATGACTAGCAAGTTGATGCCCTCGGATCGAGCTTGCAGCTAAAAAGTATTTCAAAATTTTCAGTTACAACCATTTTGATTTCTTCAAAATTGTTTTCGAGTGGTTCAACCAAATACTCCCAAATATCGTTGTGTGGCTTATCGTTTGAAAGCTTATTTAATTCTAAATCCAAAAAGAATAATAATTAATATTACAAAAAAATAGCACAACGAAATCGGAAAATGAGATTTTGTTGTTTTTTTGGCCGCCATTTTTAATCGGTTAAAGATATGGATGTGGAAATTTCTCCGTTGGTTTTCTCTTGAAATTCTACATCGAAATGATGTATCACATGACCACCTTATTCCCATTTAAAAAAACCAAGTTACATTCAAGATGGCGGATAAATTTTTTGAAATCTTAATAAAATTGAATTTTTACATAGAGTAGGTTCCTCAATCACATCTACCTTCAAATTTTCCTTATAAAGGAAATATTAAACCGTCTCCAGACTTTTCAGCACCCCTGTAAATAGTAGAGCGTGACAATAAAATCCGATTCACCGCCAGCAAAGTTTTAAACAATTTTTGGACGCGGTGCGCCTATAGAAGTTTTCACTTTTAAAATACTTGTAGAGTGTTTACATTTTGTAGCATTACCGTTAGAAAATCTGATCGCAATAAGCCTCTGGTATTTTGTATAATCTCGGTTTTTATTACATTTGAGCAACTAGCCAATTTTTCCATGGGGAAGAAGAAAATCGCAGTGTTCAATACAATGATAATGGTTTCCCAGCACATACGAAATTGTAGTTTTTTTTTTCAGATGTTAAATATCAAACAACAAATAAATGGAATTCAACTGGTTTATTCTATTTTCGAATAGCCAATGTTTTTTTGAAAGAACCGCAGTGGCGGGATTGTAAAACCTGTTCAGTTCACATTCTTTTCGTCTGGCCTATATTAGCGTGTTATTAGTACTATATAAACAATAATGCCATCACCTTGCTCCCACTATAAAAAATAAAAACCTATCCGAGTTATTCTTCCATCTGGTTTGCTCAATCATTCTTATTTCAAAGTTTGCACAATTTCGATTCTAAAATATTAACTTTTGATATTATACAACTGTACAAAATGTATTATGTATGGACTGTGTATTTAAAATATAGCTAGAAATTTAATATAGTATATCTCAATGTATTAAAATATAAAACTCAATGAAATTTTTATATATTTTGTATGTCTAGTGTAAATTATGTATTACATTAGCATAAATTAGACAGGATAACTTGAATTAATTCAATGTATAATAATCTAATATGCAAAAACATTGTATAGAAAAATATGAATTAGACAAAGAACTTAGTGTTGAAGAGGAATATTTTTTTTAAATAAAAATTATACATTTATTTTCAATTTTGTGCAAGTAATTATTTTTTCCAAGATCATTGCTGAGAGTTTGGAAACAGATTAGAACTGTCTGTATTTACATGGTTGTTTGCTTTTGAGTAGGAAATGAGGTGCATGGGCGCCCATACCTATGGTTAGAGGGAGGCCTCGACCCCCCTTAGCTCCTGGGGAATGGAAAATATGTATATTATTAATTTTAGTCAGGTATGTCTCTTTTAAGAGATTGTAACGATAAGCGTTGCAAAAAATAAAATAAATGTTATATAAACTTAGCTTCTTCTGTTTTTCAGCCCCACGTTGGGAAAGCCATTTTGCAACGATAAGCGTTGCAAAAATAAAAATATGAGATATTATAAAGTGTTAAAAAAAACTTGGGGTTCGGTAAAACTTTCAAAAAATAAAAAAAAATGTATATTCAAAAATAAATTGTTATATGTGGATTATTCAGCAATTATTAACACCTCTCCTCACCTCATTTATTCTAGTCACCTTAACACCAGAAGTCGTCGCTCATAAAATACCTTTAATACATCAAAAACACCTCTTAGGCCTATTGCCTTACTTCCATAATAAAAATCACCATTTTCCTAAACTCACCACATCATATATCTCCCCTAACTCCAACGTAGAATTACACATTATGCTCCACCTTACTTTAATTCACCTTACTTTCAAAACCTTAATATCACCTTCACTTAACTCACATAATAATAATAATAAAAAAAATAGTAATCGTAGTACTTATAATAATCCACATATAACTTCATTTATGCTCTATTAGCATCTATCTATCCATAATTATCAATTACTGTAAAATATTTATTAAATTAATTTAATTTCCTCAGGGGTGGATACCTGGCTGTTAAAGTACAAGCTAATTGGATATTCGTGGCTGAATAAAGAAATTCAAGACATTGCAGCAAGACAACTATTTGTTTACTCAGACATAATTAAAAAATGAATATTTACAACAAAAGATATCAACATCATAGAACAATTAAACAAACAAATCAATTAACTATTTACAAATTATACAAAGTTTGTCAGCCCTAGCTTGACAATAGATGACGCAATAAGTAAAAAGTTTAAGTTAAGTTATTTCTCAAATTTTGTAAGATTTAAAAAATGCAGACTTCTAAGCTTAAAAATAATGGCCATATTTACTCACGATACCAGTTGTTATTGTATTTGTACCTAGGATTTCACTGACTCTACTTGATATAGTCACTTCACTTTTATTTTATTAACGCGTTCGTCCGACCACATGGCAACTTTTTACAAGTTCACTTTTTAAAGAAAGTATACGAAAGATTTTGTTTTCTAAGTTTTCACCAACTCTTAAACACCTCTACTCCACTTTAGTACAGCATTCATTACGATTCTTAAAGAAATATTACATTTTTTCACAAATTCTCCACCACCTGCAACTAGCTATGCATTCAGTTAGCTACGCCATCTTGAACTCTCTCTTGACTCAGGAACGTTGTGCGACGTACCTCTTCCAGAACGCTCCGTGCAATTTCGCACGTAAGCCATTTGTGCTAAGCCTTCCGTATCTCGATATATACGCTGATGTTGTGACTTGTTATACATGTGTTTATTATTTTTTCTTGAGTTGCTTTTGGACTGTCTTTGCCTAATTAAAGTGTTTATAGTTTTTATTACTGCTTGTCCTCATTAACTGTTCACTTCAACCGTAATTATTTAAATGACTTCTTACACAGTTCTCACACGTTACATATGTTTATACATTAATATATTTTTTAAGTCTGCTTTTATTTTACCTACTTCATAGTCTGCTTATTCTTTATGTTTTTTATTTATTAAAAGTGATTCTACTGTAATTATTTTGCGTCATAAAGGAATTTATATATATATAAAAATTATAAATGTTTATTATTATATATGTATTGCGTCATTTTATTTATTTAGACCAAACCTCTGCTTTTAGACACTATGGGAAACTGCTGATTTATTTTTTATCATATAGCTTTTCTGTTACATGGCTATTAGTGTTACAAGATTAGCACTAAAATGTGTTTTAAATGTTATGTACCGTTTGATTTTACATATACTTATTTTATTTTTTACAAGAGTTCAAGCATGAGCTGCTGTGTCACTACTTGGTGCGGCCTCTAGGAGTGTTATAGGTCTTTGTGTATTCATCGACGGTGTAAAGGTACAGACTCAATGCTGTGTTGATTAATATAGCCCTGAACAGCCAAATTTTAAAAGTTTTCTAGGGAAGGTCAAAACTTTCCTTGGACCCCTTTTGCCGAAGGAGGGAAGGGTACTCCTTAATCCCCTAACTCGGTCTAGCCCACCCTAGGAAATGTCATATGGGCGCCCATGCTTGATATATTGGCAGAATATATATTAATTTGTATGTGCTATTTATAAATATACAAGCATCACAAAAACCATCCACATCCCAATACAATTTGAATAGCAAAATATTTATTTAAAAAACAGGAACACACCAATAGAATACAACAATTTTAATATTTATTTGTTCTGCAGGAGCTTGCCTTACTAATTAGGCTAATCAGTAATAATTTATAAGTTTTCAAGAGCAACATTCTTATTGAGGTTTCTTCTATCTCTTCAGAAAAACAATACTTATTTTAAATTTTTGATTATAAATAATCTATCAATCTGATAACTTTCTGTTGTATAAAATAGGGATTCTACCAAACGCTTTTATCAAGGCAAGTTCTTTATCTCTCTTCAGAACAATTTTATTGAAATAACAAAATTATCAAAGTACTTCCGCTGTACAAAATATGAGGCGCGTTAAAATAGTAAATGACTTTAGAGGTAATTTTACCGTATCGCTGAAATGCACAAGCATACTAACTTTTCTACGTGCTTTCATTGGTGTACTTAAAGCCGAAAATATGTGGTAACATTTTATTTGTGTTGTTTCCAATGTTTTTAAATCAATAGAAGATCCCACTGACCAAGAAATATGGTCTCTTATCTGATTTATGAGCGCTAAAAATATAAAATTTTCAGATATTCAATGATAGTAATATGAGGTGGCAGAATTTAAACGAGCTGCCAAGACAAAAACCAAAGCGGTGAGCCAAATGAGGTGACTATGCCAGAAATTATTAAGAAAATCCACAAAAATGGTATTGGATGACTATCGATTGAAAGTGCCTAGTCATGGTAAGCATTTAAAAAAGTGTTGTATTGACTTAAAATTTGGACATGAGAAAACTCTGCGCAAAATGTGTGCCACGCTTGATCATAATGGAACAACAACCGCATCATGAGGATGTTTTAATCAAGTGTTTGGAGATGTTTTGCAGCAATAAAGCTGAGTTTTTGCATCGATTTATAACCATGAATGAAACATGGGTCTGTCACTTCTCACCTGCGACTAAGCAACAGTCAAAACAGTTCCATCTCCTTGCATGGTGTCAGTTTTTTGTGATGCGTGTAGGAAAATTTTCATTTATTGTCTTTGAAAAGGAAAACAATCAACAATACTTTGCTAACTTATTGCAGTGTTTGAATGATGAAATCAAGAAAAAACTGCTGTATTTTTTTAAGAAGAAAGTTTTGTTTCAATAAAACAATGTACCAGTTTACAATTCCGTTATCGCAGTGGCCAAAATCAAAAGGTCTGAAGTTCTAATTGCTTCCCAACGCAACCTATTTGCTAGATTTAGCCACTCAGATTATTTTCTCTTTCCAAACTGAAAAAAATTGCTCGGTTGTAAAAGATTTGCCAATAATGAAGAGGTGGAGCCTGTGGTTGATAGCTATTTTGAGGAGCTCGAAGTTGCTCACTAATTATTACAAAGGTATCAAAACCTAAGACCATCTCTGGGGAAAATGTATGGAGCTAAAAGAAGACTATGTTGAAAAATAAAGATATTTTCCCCAAATTTTTGTAATTTTTTTTTTTTTTTTGTTATGTGTGGGATACCCTCTTATAAGTTTACAATATCAATTAATTATTGATTCAAAAATATTAAATAAATCGGTTACAATACTAATTTGAGCTCAGGTTTGTAACCGGCTGCTTTCAGTCAACATTCAAAAATGATAAGTATTTGATTTACTTGAGAATACAAAAATGTAGGAGTATCTATTACAATTTGAATCATAAAGCACATTAATTACGAATTATCTCGGGATGGGTTGAACATGCTGGCATCAATAAAATTTTGAGAAGTTTAACTAAAACGCTTTACTTAAGTCTAGAATTGTGGTTATCTTGTACAGTAAGATCTCGATAATCCAGCACTAGATAGTTCGGCATCCATCATCTTGAAAATTGGCACTCATTAAAAATGTCAGTTTTTGTGATTTAGGCCCGGTCTACACTGTCTGTTGGCTCCGAATCCATCAAAAACAGCGTGTAAAAATCTACTGCTCAATAAACTTGTCCAAAACAAACATTTCAATCAACATTTCTCCTAAAAATCAAACCGATTCAAAACAATGTGTTCTCGTCGTCCTTTAAAAACGTTCCCGGTTAAAGGGACCATTTAAAACTTTCGTTGCTGACAGTACTTTGGTGAACGTATTCCACTTAGTGAAGATTATTTGAACAAATTGATGTCTTTGGAAAAAGATACATTGAATTTCTTGTAAATAGTTGTTCGATTTAAAACCGCTTGTTGTTTGGAAGTGTTTTGGGGTTCGAAGAATTTGTGACAGGCTGGAGTAAAAATAGAAAACCCCCTCCACATACTGACTAACTGAAGCCAACAACACAGGGGAATGGAGCTGTCCCTACCTGAGGCCCATCAGTTAGCGGCAATCTATCTACGCAATTATTGTTACGTAGTTTCAACGTGTAATTTACGTTTTTGTTTGTTTCAATGTTTTTGTTTGTGTGTTGTAACACCTCTTTAACAACCCAATAATAATAATTTATATGTATATATAATACATGTGCGTTTATTTATAGTTTATTCCCTGTTTAAACCATTTTAAAGGAAGACCTCGATAATCTGGCATCACCGGATTCCCGAACGTGCCGGATTATCGAGATCTTACTGTAATATGTTTAATTATTGGTTTTTTGCCTAATTATTATCACATTAGTTACTTTATATTCATATTCAATTTATTATTCCTTTTGCCTTTTAGACAAACTCACATTTGTATAAGGCAAGTCATGCATAAGGAAACGGATGTTTTTTAATGAGATGTTGAATTTACACAGGCCTATTTAGTGTTCTTAAATCATATGGAGAACACACATATACCTGGTGTCTTAAAAGTCCCACCCCCTCCTTTTAACTTTTGTGCTTGTTAAAACAAACCAATATCCTTTGGGGAACGATATTAACTTAGCCCAAAGTATCTTTTGAAGCAATCAAAAATTTTGAGTGTCTCCTAAAAATGGGGGATTTTGGGGCAACTCAAAATTTTTAAATGGGAAGTACGGTCATATGATACCTCATTTTAAAGGTATATTTAAGACTAGGAAAATCACATAAATAAAATAAAAATCGGACCATCCAAAACAAAATGGCGGCCCTAAATGTGTTGAAATAAATCGACAATAAAGTTGCTAATATCTCTAAAAGGAAGAGTTTTTAGAAAAACTTTCAAGAGACAAAAAATGTTTATTTCAAAGTGCTTGTCCTAAAATATTGCTTCCAAATCGATTTTGTTTTTAAGTCGACTCCTACATCTTGGAAATTCATAACAGGATCATATTTCACCGTTATGTTGATGACATTACTGTGCTACTTAATGGCACCCCCAGACAGTTGGCACTCCTCAATGATTATTTTAAAAGAATGCACCCAAAATTTCAATTCACCTTAGAAACAGTTTAAACTACCTTGACATTACAATTTCCAAAATCTCCGACCATCTTGCTTTCAATATATACTGGAAACCGACCACCACTGATCAAACTATTCATAACATCTTTCGTCACCCCATACAACAGAAAATGCTGGCATACCACAATTTCGTCCACAGGCTCCTCTTTCCGCAAACGACTACAATCAGGAAATTCAAATACTTAAACACAACGGCAGCTTTCAACGGTTACAACAGCTCAATCATCGACAAATTAATCGGGGAACAAGGGAAATACGCTACCTCTACATTGCCCAACAAAGAAAAGAAAAAGTTTTTTATTTACAGCTAAATTCATAGTTTTACCTTTATTTCGATTTAGTACAAAGAAAAATGAGGATGAGTTTCAAACTACGTTGTAGACACTCGTCTATACTAATATTATAAAGAGGTAAAATTTGTTTGTATGTAGGAGGTAATCTCTGAACCTACTGAAAAAATAGTGTTACTAATAAAAAGCTACACTATTAACACAGCCCTGAGTAACATAGGCTAGAATTAATTTTGATTTAAGGGTTGATACGACCCCTAAAACAATAAATATTAATTGTTTTACTTTCCTTAAAGCTAAAGAGCTGAAATTTTGTACATTATTTCTTTTTTACAAGATACATAGAAAAAGTGAACTAGATTTGCATTTTGTCCATTGTGCACGTGAAAATGTGATAACAACCCCTAAAACAATAAAAATTTATTGTTATATTTTCCTTAAAGTTAGTGAGCTGAAAATTTGTACATTTATTTCTTACAACATCCATAAACAAATTATCATGATTGGCATTTTGTCACGTGCTGCTAAGGGGTGAAAATGTAGCAAAAACCCTTATCAAAAAAGTTTATTATTATACTTTCCTTAAAGCTATAGAGAATAAATCCTTCACAAATTAAGTAATTTTAAAATAAGAAACCACTATGTTACATCCTAATTAAAAAAAAAATAAGACATTAGAATTTAATAGTAGAGCCTATTTATATAAAATAACTTGTTTGCATTTGCTTTAACGAGAGTCACCGCAGGGGTTGGCAAGCGAAGCGAGCACGGACTGAGCCCTCTATTAGATTATAAAATCCTTATTTTCTTTCACTTTATCATATCACATCCACATTCTATTCCAGATCTACGCATTCAGATCGGCAAAGTAACTATAACCCTTGACACTAATATTTTTCAACCTGTCACACCGATCCAACCGGTGGCAGAAAGTATTAGTGCCACTGTGTCAGTATAAGTCAATGGTTTAAAAATATTGCCAACAGTTATTATAGAGTGAATATCAATCTACCCAATAGCCAATAGGTTTGTAGGTTAAGCAACGGAAACCTTTTGGTCGTTAAAATATTTAATTACCTATAAGAATATGTTAACAGAAGAATTTTTAAACTCTATATATATGATTTCTGATTAAAATCTACCAACATTCACCATTATAGTTAGTATAGTTGAAACTAATCTCATACACACAATCTATATCATACTCAAAACATAAACTGTTCAGAAAAATCATGTTACCAAAACTGCATACCCAACGTTGCCAATTCGTTACCGTTAATTTCAACACTACTAACTGGCTTTTTTCAGGATAGATACTTTCAGCATCATTTTCTTCATCAACAGAATTAACAGACTGTTTGGGTGTTGTGGTATTTAAATCAACATCTGTAGATACAGGTTCTGTAGATTTGTAATCATTGTTCAGTTGATTACTACTTTTCTTTGTAACTGTAGTTGAAGAAGCAGGATTAGATGTTGTGGAGATGAAATTATAGAAATTGTTGGATTTCATTGGTGTTATAGGTTGTGTAGTTTTACCATTGTTATCTTGTCCATTATTACCAGATTGTTCATCCCTTGTATTTTTACTCAAAGTTTTACTATTGAAAACATCAGGTGTAGTCGTTGTAGTTCTACCATCACCGTTGGTTTGATTCTTGACTTTCATTGTATCAACAGGTTGTGTACCGGTAGTCGTTGTGCTACCATCATCA
>JAGFPH010003673.1:35328-46085 GCA_018207615.1 Philaenus spumarius
TTTGGGGGGATCAAAGTTATTAAAAAACGACTTCTTCAAAACTACCGAATGGATTGTAATGAAATTTGGTATGTAGCTTCCTCTAGGGCCATAGGTGCTCCCTAAGAAAGGGTTTGAAAAAATTCGAAATTTTAGGGGGGGTTTGGGGGGATCAAAGTTATTAAAAAACGATTTCTTCAAAACTACCTAATGGATTGGAATGAAATTTGGTATGTAGCTTCCTCTAGGGCCATAAGTGTTCACTAAAAAAAGGTATTAAAAAATTGTAAATTTTAGGGGGGTTTGAGGGGTAAAAATTACTAAATAAAGGCTAAATTGAATACACCATTCTAAATACTTATACTTGTCTTTTTGTAAATAAATACTTATAACTAAGTGAATGAACCACAAGTATTTGTTTTACTTGTATTTTAAATAAGTATTCTTTTTACTTACTATTAACATTTATTTTAAACTACAAAAATAAACTTATCCTCGTAATTACTTCTTTTTGTGTCGGTAAAGAACGTAATTACTTGTACTTGTAAATAATTTTGTAAGAACTTGTAAGAAATATTTTTTGAATTGCTAAAATAAAATAAAATGAAATTAAATTCTATTGAACAAATCCCGATTACTATGAATTGGTTACACACCAATTTGTATACATGTTTTGTTTTGGTAGCATAATTATTTTGATTGTTTTTGTAAACATTATTAATTTGTGAATAACCTAAAATAATTTTTAAATAACAAGCAAAAGATAAATATATCAGAATTAATAAAATAGCATTCTAAAATGTATCTCTCTATGATAGCCTACATATAAATTGTATGGAGTTTATTTATTTGGGTGGCAGTATTTTTATTGAATATGTAGGCCTATATTTAACATTCCTTGCATCAACTGTAAATAAAATATATTAGTATATTTGTTTGTTTTTTTTTAACACGCTTTGTGTGGGAAGTTCATGGGGTTTAATAAGCTTCAAGTCACCAGGTGGGCATACTGAACATAAAGTAGTTTTCTACAATTTTAATGCAAAAGATAGCCACAGAAACTACTTTTAAATCAAAATATTAAGACAAAAGAAAATTATAATAACATTTTATATGAGTAAGTGGTATTATATTATTTACTATTACAATAAAAACAAAAAATATCTAGGCCTACCTGTGAAATGATATATCAGTTCTTCCTTCTAGTTTTGCTTTTGCATAATAATATTTGCAAGTTGCAACCGCACAAATGGAACCACCTTTAGGTTTATTAATTGATTTTCTATCCATTGTAGGCCTAAATAATATATTTCTTCTACCTACACTTCTAAAACACTTTATATACACTAATTTAACGCGTATAAACGTAAACGACAAAGCTTTGATAGCTTTGATCACTGTCTAGGTATACTAACAACTACGTCACAGCCCCCACTCCACTGTTTTTGATATTTCCCGAATGAGGTAACCTTTCCTTTCTAGAGACCTTGCATCTGTACAGGCCTAATTGACATGTGCAAATTTGTTCGAAATCGATTGAATAGTTTTCTTTCTTGCTTTGTATACATACAGACAGACATTTAGTAAAAAACACTTTTCTGGACTCAGGGGGCCCCAAAACGAATATTTCCACAAAACTCTCAACATCGATTTTTTTGCGATCGCTATAGCCTACTTTATACTATAGTATAGTGAGAAAGTAAAAGGTGCTTCCAGTTTAGCTGATTATCCACATAATTTTCTAGCAATTTAATTTAACCCGGACTTTTTACTGGACAAAAATTAATTAGCCTACCTGTGTTTAGTCTTTATACAAAATTAATTTATTCTAAATCAGTTAATACTGCAATGTATTTGTATATATTTGCCCTAAAATAGTCAAATTCTCAATGTTACTGCTGACAGTGACATTCAATATTGTTGGGTCATCTGCATAAATTATTGTTATTGTACAACGTCCTGTAGAGAGATTACAGTAGCCTATACCTTATGTTGCAATAACAACTTTTAGGTCTTTTTTTGTAAAATTTTATTTATGTACCGATTTATACAAGACCTTCAAAAGTTGTATGTTTTAGAAGACGTGCACAGAAGTTTACAATTTGACACCGACCCCAGGGCTTGACCAAGACATATATTTTAATATTTTAGTTTTTGGTGTATAAATAAGTAAACTACAAAAATAACCGTAATTAGACCTTTTAAAACAATTTCTGTTATTTTTGTAACACATATTAAATTTGAAATGGATGTCAGTGCGGAATGGTTTAAGCTTTTTTGATGCACCTGCAAGAAAATATTTTACTGAAATACCACTTCTTTAGTAGGTATGATATAAAACTTGACCTATGTTTCCATTAAAAGTTCTTCCTACATTCCTCCGTACAAAAGGTGACCAGACGTCCCACTTTTGGCGGGACAGTCTCGATTTAGCCACTTCTGTCTCCCCTAAATTTCTCAGGGGACGCCCAAATGCTGCGCTTTGAAGGAATAAAAGTTTTTTATCTTGGAACATGACATTAACTTTAAAGTAAAAACCTGTTGATCTCAACGGTGGGTTAAAGTTTTCACTCATTTTGATAGAAAACAGATTCCTAACAAGAACTTGAAAACTCCCACATAACTCTTGCTTAGTCTTCCTAGACCAAATGTCTCTGTAGAACGTTTTTTCACACTTCTAATTTTTTGACAGAGAACAAGTCTCAACTCAAGATTGAAACGGCGAAGGCAATGCTTTTATTAAAGTGTAAGGTTGGTTTAACGTGTGAAAGGTTTTATGTACAAATCAAAGAGGACTCGTGTTTGTTAAAAAACTTTCTGCAGAAAAGTATAGCATCAGTGACGACGACAAAATAAGTGCTTTTTTTAGGACTCTCAATTTGGAAAAATGAAAAACTTTCATAATTTATACCCATGGACAAATAAATGCATTATAAATTTAACAATTTATAAACATAGATCAAATAAAACCTGAACACAAAATCTCACAATAAATACGTTTACTAACCTCAAACGTGTTTCAACGACAATGTCGCCATCCTCAGTGGACGCTTGGGAAACTTTTTATATTAACAAATACCGTAACATAATTGTGAATAATGAATTAGGTCCTTTACAGAATTCTTTATTAATGTAATAATGCTATGTTTTGTTAAATATTAATATTAGTTTAGCAATCTTATTTAAGTTATATTGTTAAGATATTTGATAAACGGTAGGCGGTGGTTAACGCCTTAGCATAGGTTATGACACGCCCCCTGTAGGGTACGCCCCTTCTGGTTAGGTATTTATACAGTATGTTGTCACACTGTTAGATCAGTTATAGTTTGGTTACTGTAGCCCGTGCATCACTGAGGATGGCGACATTGTCGTTGAAACGCGTTTGAGGTTAGTAAACGTATTTATTGTGATATTTTGTGTTCAGGTTTTATTTTATCTAAGTTACTTTCTCACAAGTCAAGCTCATTAGTTATTTATTAATTTATAAACATGCAAATTTGATTATGTTAACACTATTGTAAATTTTTTGTGTTAAATAATAATAAAGTATCGTTAATTTAAAACAAGTTGTAGGCCCTACGTTACTCCCTATATATATATATCTTATATTTTCTGTAACCTTCTAATGGCAAGGTGTGCTTCTTTGGTCTCTCAGAAATCTCGTCACCTTTTCCGTACATCCTCTGAAGTTAGTCTGGATGAACCAAATACTAAATAGATAGGCCTACCTTTTTAAGTGATAGGATATCATTGTACACTTCCATCATTTCACGTCTCTTCATTGAAAAACTGGAAATTTACTGTGACTGGAGGCTAAATTAGTTTAGGTGCAGTTTTTAATTATTTTTAGGTTGGCATTATTATAGGTATAAGAGGGTTTGTAATGTAGTATAAGGGGTGGGACTTTTTTTAGAGGAGAACCTCCATGAATGTTGAATGCTGGTAAACTTATTGTGACTAAAGACTATAAGTTAGAACTTTTTTTAAATGCTTGCATTTGTGTTAGTTAAAATAACTTAATTGATCTTACTAACTTAAATATGTTTACAAAAGGACCACCACTCTTAAAACATTTTATATAGAGTCAGGGCAGCTATCACACATGTTTGGTAAACTAATACTATAGTAATAAGCGGTACCAGATAACTGCCGCATACTTTCTCCCAGTTGAAACTTTATACCTTCCCAAGAGCAGCATAGGAGGTGGTTATTTAGAATTGCAAAAGTAGGACATAGGCCCCTACCATGGAAAATATTAGATGCATGTAACACACATCCATATTATATTATTATTTAAACTATTCGATCGATTTCGAACAAATTTGCACCAACCATGTCCTTAGGCCTATATAGTTGCACGAAAAAATGTTTTGAAACATTTTGAAAAACAACCCTCTTTTTGGCCAAAAATCCCCAAGAATCAGTTATTATTATTATTATTACCTAAACGAGAATTTTTTTAGAAAGATGCTGTTTTTTATATGGTAGGGTACATTAAGGGCTACAAATAAGCCAATTTTTATCAAAATCGTTAGAGCCGTTTTGGAGAAATTTAGATTTTTCTCGTTTTCTGGCTATTTTTGGGGGGTAAAACCCCTTAAAAATCAAAAATGTAAAAAAATGAAAAAAACGCCTGGAGATATTCCAGAACTACACCTACATACCAAATTTCATCAAAATCGGACCGTTGGTATGGTCTCCAGCTCTGTACACATCCTAACAGACACACGGACAGACATCACTGAAAAACGACTTTTTTGGGTTCAGGGAGCACCAAAACAAATAATTCCACAAAAAATATTTTTGGTTTAAGGGAGCATCAACACAGATAATTCCACTAAACGTTTTTTTGGGGGGTTCAGGGAGCACCAAAACAGATAATTCCACTAAAAATTCAAATTCGAAAATTTGGTCGAAAACAATACTTTCTCCATATAGGCTACTACGTATTGGGGAGAGAGTAAAAACGTGCACAGTAGGCCATGTCATTTGTTGTTCAGAAGTTCAACTAAAAGTTGTTGTCCAACTATATATTATAAAAGTTTTCCTAAAATAGACTCTATGGTGTAGGTAGATCTGCAGGTAGGGCCGAACCTGCCACATTTTCAATAAATTTTTGCTCTAGCACAGACAAAATATATTTAGTTACACAAACAAAGTACATGTATTTAGGCACAAAATAGGACAGTTGGTTTATGATTTTAAGTGAAATTTCACAATAATATTTTAATATATAGTAATAAAATAAAATATACTCCGTCATGTGGCTTCTTCTTCGTCTTATTAGTTAGATGCGTTTCGAGGTCGAAACCTCATCTTCAGTATTTCACTCCGTAGAGTTCAATGAACATTAAATAATATTTTGTTGGCGTAAATAAATTTAATTCTGTAAATTAGGCGATATATTTAGTGGGAATTTATGTTGTTTCGTCTTCCACAAGCTTTGAAAAATTTGCATTTGCCATCCGGGTTAATTTTTGTATGTATTTTTTTATTTTTAAATTGTTTGGTTATTGTTATTTGTAATCTTTCCATGCCTACTTGGTGCTCTGACTTACTCTAAAAGTGTTTTAAATATTCTTAACTTATTAAAACTAGGGGCTCTGCCCCTGGACGCTTCGCGTCCCAACCCCGCCTTGGCCTTCGGCCTCAGATGGCTGCTTCGCTTCGCTTGCAGTTGGAAAATTTGCTAAAGAATCTCGTTAATCTTTGGCTCGTTTGTACATCGGTTTGTAAAATTATGAAACCAGGCTTAAATATATTTACAGTATTTACAAGATTAATTATAACCTCAAATACATGCTTTAGAAACGTGAGTGGCTTTCATTACGATTTTAGTCCTAGTTCTACTACTATCTTCTGTGAACTAAAGTTTTGAAACCCGGCCTAAATATACAGGATAGTAAAAATTATTGCAGGATTAACATAACCTCAATACTATGTTTCAGAAATAAGCCAGGCCTATATTACAAAATTGACTGTTAGAATTTATCCATCTTTGCCAAGTTTACTTTTTTTTGACAAAAAAATTGTTAAATCAGGCCCAATTTATTCTAATTCTAACGTGCTAAAACAGTATAAATTAGTTTGTTTTTTTCAGTAATTAAAAACTATCCAATGAACAGCTGATTTTGGATAGTACTCAATCTCATGGCTTGTTTATAAACAGCTGTTTTGATTGATTTATTTACTATTTCGTTGTTATTTTGTAACCAACATGACAACCCATAAGACTCCATGTTAAAATATTTCAACTTTTAAATTAGATTTTCTTAAAAAATTGCGTTTTTACACGAAATACAACTATATATGGGTGTACTTAAAAATCAAAAATTCATCTAAATACAACATTTCTTTGAATTCGTTAGAACCGTTTTCGAGATCCGTGACAGATATAAAGATACAAAGATCCAAGAATTGCTCATTTAAAGTAATAGGATACTAGTAGCAGGTACCCGTGGCTTCGCGCACGGTCCAAAGTTTCGCCGCAAGCATAGTAATAAATGTTTATTATTTTTGTGGTTGTTATTGCCACTTTCTCTGGGTGTAAAAGGTAAAAGGCTGTTTTCCACCTATAATGTTGTTCACTGCCTGTTGCTCCGAGTTATTAACTGAAAATAGTTTCCATCATCCTGAAAAAATTAACCTGAAAAAATTGTGAATAATGATTTATCAATAACTTTTGTAAAGTTGCATCAAATTTGCAGTTTGTAATTTAGGTTATGATCTTTGAAGGTAGGCATTTAAAGTTTAGTGTGTGTACTATAATGGTGTAGGCAATGTTTTGATTGATATATTTCGTTATCTTTAAATGAAATTTCACTCTGATAGCCATTGATTTACATACAACTCGACATCGTTAGGGAAAATATTGAGAATTCTTACGCCCCCCCCCTCCTCTGGGTCACATTCCTCCACTCAGTTAGCCTAAGGGTCGGCTCTAGCTGTCGGCCATGTTGGCTGACACTCCATAAGACCAATGTTAAATTAAAATCCAAATTTTTCCTTTATTTTTGATCGGAAAATTATAAACGATATGTCATTTTAAAGCTATGGTCAATATGCATGCAAATGGCTTTTTAAAAATTAAGAAAAATATTTTGTTTAATATTTATTAACAATTTAAAACATTGATTTTTAATATTTTTTATGTTGTCACTATTAATTATAGCGAAAAACTACCAATCCATTCGCCTGAAGAATTTCGTCTCCAAGATTTTGGTATTTTTTTAAAAACGCTATTTGAAAAATTGCGGGTTTTAAATGGATTTAGACTGAGCAATGTCCGTGTAAATGTCCGTGTTATTGTCCCTGAGCAATAACCGCTATAGGGTGATTTTAAATATTTTTTACGTTGTAACTATTAACCATTGGCGGATCCAGGGGGGGGGGGGGCTGTGGGGGCTGTATTATATCTTTGGGTTATTATATTTTTGTTTAATCGTCTAAGTGGCAGACTGCTCAACTGAATAGTGTCAGACAACACAACTTGTATAGAATTTTTCACCCACTAAATATTATCAAATCTCAATAAAACAAACACCATTGGAAAGAAAATGTTTTAAACTTCAATTTTTGTATTTACAAATTTCTTCTAAAAAGTTTATTTACATATGTATAGTCGTTGTAAAATTGTAGTTGCCTAAATCAATCGAATGAAGGATAAAGCTAAGTTATGTGTAATAATTGATTTATTCAATCAACCTGGCATCCTATACAAACACAGTAAATACTACAATATTGTATGTACATTTGCTGTCATTATCTTTAACTTAACTGTTATTCTTCATCCAATTGTTTTGAAAGTTAAATCATCCGATTGGGAATTAAAAGGGCTACAAAAAAGGTACTTTGAAATTTTTTGTTAAAATGTACGGTTTTTGAGTAATGTAGGTCTGACATTTTCAAACAGCCGCCATTTTAAAGCGCATGATTGGATATAATCGCTTATTTTTCTTAAGATAGGTCATTGTTAGGTTAAACTTCATGCAAAGTTTGAACTCAATCGGTTAAACCGTTATCTAGATATTAATTATTTAGTAAAAGAAAAAATGGCAGATATTTGGAAAATGAAGCGTTTTTTGAACAAATATTATTCTTGATTTTCTAGTTAATGTTTACCCATAGAACCATTTCCCGAAGTTTTTAACACTAACTTTGTTCCAACCTGTATACTATACGTTTGTGAGAATTTTGTTTAGTTCTTGTAATTTAGTGATATAGGCCTAAGTTTTTAGAATAAATCTATTTAAATGTTCAAGTATACAGTTCAATTCTATGGTTTATTCTCTACAATTTGTTACAATAAAACTTTATTTTTTGGTAAAGCTTATTAATCCTTAATTCCTATTCAAAATAGCTGATCGTGAAATAGTCTAAAAAGACGTTTTCAAGCACTGCATTCCAAAAAATTATTCTATAACCCCCCTCCCCCGATAGGAGACAGCCCCCTCCTTGAAAACCGGCTGGATCCGCCCATGCTATTAACTATAGCGAAAAATTACCAAGCAATTCGGATGAAGAATTTTGTCCCCAAGAGTTTGGTATTTTTTAAAAAACGCTATTTGAATAATTGCGGGTTTTAAATGGATTTAGGATGATCAATGTCCGCGTAACCTACCGCCGCTATAGGGAGTCGCAAGTTGCTTTCTGTTTTACTAGAGCCGACCCTTAAAACAAAATATAGGTTATTTATTTCCTGCCCTCCCTGGAGTTAGGGAATATTTCCTCGACCTTCCATCCGGTTACCGGACATTAGACCACACGGACATTCGACCACATGTGAAAATATGCGGACATTCGACTACACTTTTGGGGCAACTACCTGGGTTGGGTCAGCTAGGGATATGTACATATTACTCGCCGGACAATTCACCACATTTTTAATCTGGCCGATAACAGTATGATTATATTTCGTTATTATCACATTATATAATTAAAATTAAAAAAAAAACTAAAAGGTTCTAACCTGTAGTATTTAGTCACAGTATGTTTACTTTTTACTTACTCTGGCCGATAACAGTATGGTTATATTTCGTTATTATCACATTATATAATAAAAAAAAACCTAAAAGTTTCTGACCTATAGTATTTAGTCACAGTATGTTTACTTAGTTGAGTTGACTAAACTGTTCGTTTCTACACGAAAAAGAACAAGACAAATCCGGCAACGCTGGGAGAACGCTGAGAAAAACATGTCGGCACTTTACAATGTAAATTCCCATAAGGAACATTTGATTTGAAAGTTTTTAATATTGTACGTGTTGAAGATGGTTAAATATTGCTTTCCCCGGCATCAGTGAAGTGTATAAATACTATATTTATAAAGGAAAAAGTTAAGGTTTGTGTATTTATAGTAGTTTCGATTGTTTACATATCCCTAGCTGACCCAACCCAGGTAGTTGCCCCAAAAGTGTGGCCGAATGTCCGCTATGGTCGAATGTCCATGTGGTCTAATGTTCAGTCCAATGACTACATATGTAGTCATTGGTCCAGTCACCCTTCCATCCTGCTTCGCCTTTATTTAGGCTTACAATTATTAGAGATATAGAGATTATTTTTTGTATTAGACTGAACTAATACACAATTTGAAATTTTCTTTTCTAAATTATGTCTGTAGGTGTTAAGTATTGTAGATAAAACAGCAATGTTCTTAAGACAAATTTATATCAATGCGTTAATACTTTAGGATTTTTCGCCGCTAGGTAGCGTTGCTGGTAGCTTTCTTCATACTATGTCTGTACAGTACAGTACTAATTTTCTAATGTTGGCAAACGGCTATGTTTTTCAAACACTTGCAATGTATAATCGTTTTTGTTTATTTTACTTTGATAAAGTTTATTAATCGCGTCATAATATTTAATAAAATTAGATGTTAAACAATGTTGTTTATCAAGTATTTCTTCCAATCGTAAAAGTCAAGCAACATTGATCGCGGCCAGTATTGGATGGGTGGCCGCATGGCAACACCACGAACTGTTGGCATTCTATTCAGGGTTTTACAGCCCTCTCACAGTTTGTACAGGGTGATTTAGGGGAAATCTGAGAAATTTTAAAATAATTACATTTTCAACACATTTTTTCTGTAGTTGTAAAAATTATTATTCGTATAAGATATATTAAATATTTGGAAGTATTTGCTAACCCACTGCTTTCGAAATAGGCTTCTCTGTATTTTAAGAGGAAAACATTACAACTAGGCTATATACAATTCGTTGTATGTACAAAATGTACAGACTTTATATTATGTAGCCTACACATTTGACAGGCCTTAATCATTTTGAATCCAGTGCCATGGGCCAGTAGAATAATTATAGAAACATTTTTGAAAACTTATTGTAATTCGTTTCAGAATGCCACCTAGAAAAATCGATGTATTTATGCAAAGTAAATGGCATTTGTCCAGATCCACTTTTGAACATTCAGAACATTTTTTAAATAGAGTTTAATATGCAAAAATCGGAAAAAATTATTTTCTTCAAATAGTTAAAGACAATTGCCAATGGGTATTTCAAATTTTGTATACTTGTAAAATACTAAAAAACTGTTATATATATGTGTGTTCGCACTCTGGCGGCCGCACTTTAAGTCTGATTTGGTTCAAATTTGGTACACATGTTGGTTGTCTACGTCGCTCAGACGAGTTCATTAGCAACAAAAATTGGGACCAGACGGTGGAAGTTATACTTCTTTGGCCATTCGTATACTTTCCTATAATTTTTGAAGAAAAAAAAAGAAAGCAGTCGTGGACTGCCGACAGAAGTGAAAACTGTCATGAA
>JAGFPH010003673.1:89247-109844 GCA_018207615.1 Philaenus spumarius
GCTGTCATAAGCTTTAAATTTTTTCCCTATGTTAAATCTCCATAAGATAAGTTTATTTCTCATTTTTGACTCAATTAATATAAATATTTTCAAAATAGAAATAAAACCTGCACATATAGGACCGCTAACCTTTGTTTTGGTACAACCCGAATGTAAATCGGTCCAGTAGAACGGTCAGGGTCGCTGTCATTAGTTTTGCAAAAGTTTTTTAGTATATAAGATAGTTTATCAAGCGTCAATTCCCTTCATGTACAAACTACCTCATCATGATATAGGGAACCAAAAAATATAACTTCAAACCAATAACAGAAAACTCATGCTTCCACCGAAATACAACTACGCAGAAATGCAAAATAGTAAACCAACGCCAACAAATACAAAATTAAATAAATTAACTCTTAGAAGCAGAAAGAAAAACATTCACACAAACACAAGCGCCAGCTACGAAAACAAAAAGAGCGATACAGACCATTGGGTCAGTAATACATTAGTGTTGTGGGGTAGCAACTGAAGAGGAACTACGCGCAGTAAACCAAAATGAAGGAAACTTAGACTCACACATGAACAACATGATGGATTTTGTCAAAGAAGAACATAACGATCTGGTAAGGACGACTGAACAAATTTCAAACTTTTCAAAAAACATAAATAATATATTAAAAACATTACACAATGGAACACTAACAAATCTATTTGTACATACACTTAAATTCATACCATGACAGCCTCAACAATATAAACAAAAACTGCATAAATAACAAACTGACAGATACACTCATTCCAAGAGAAACACTAATAATCCAGGATCTCGACAACTTGAATAATAAACTACAAACAAGAGGCATGCAACTAACCATACCCATAAATACATTAAAAAAATTTACACCTCACCAATAACAAAATGCTACTTTTCTTACTCAGAAATAATGATAAAAATTCAAATACCAAAATGAATCCTACACACACAATCCAATACCACTACTATGGCACAAAATAATATGCGAACTGAGCTATTCAGAAAACCTAATAATAAAATATGATAATCACATACAAGTTATTGGACTTGGGGAAAATTCAGAATGTAACTCGAAACAAAACCAACTTTGCAGGCTGCAAAGTCAAAACATAAACAAAGAACTATCATCAATGTGTGTAAAGAATTTATTACAAAGTAAACCAATATCGATCAGATCTTCAAAAATGTTGCCAATTCCATTGCAAAGGTATAAATGAAGAACCCATAATAACAAAATTATTAGAAACAAAATTTCAAATCACTAACATAAACAAAGACTTAAATATATCATGTAGAAACGACTCGACTCGAACAAACATTCCCAAAAAGTTTATAGGATCATTAGAAATAGACTTACCATGTGACTGCAAAATAATTGACCAAAATAACAATGTGCTAATAAGAACTCTTGTGACGCAAGAGACATAAAGGCAATCGACATGACACACATAATACCGGTAACCTGGACTGACCTTCAAACTACGAGGGGCATTCAATAAGACAAGTAACGAGACAAATTATTATTGCTCAAAAACGGTTTATTGAATCAGTACAAAACTTTCAGGACATAAAGTTGGCAACCTTGCGATGACAATTGATCAGCTGTTCAATCATATTTTGTCAACATAACCTCAAATTTACTCTGTTAACGATGGCAAGTCCGCTCGAGAATTGCACCGTGGAAAAACAACGTGCCGTGATCAGATTTTTAGTCGCGGAAGGTGAGAAAGGTAGTGACATCCACAAAAGAATGTTAAAAGTGTACGGAGACAATTGTTTGAATCGTTCGAACGTTTACAAATGGGTAGAACAGTTTCAAAGTGGCCGTACAAAAGTTTCTGACGAGCAACGCAGTTGGAAGACCGATCGAAGTTGGGACTTCCTCTCACGAATCTCGGATTGACGCGTTAATTCGGCACAATAGGCGTATCACCGTTGAACTGATAAGTGAAAAAGTATACACGAGTGTTGGAACTGTCCATAACATTATTCATAACAAGCTGCAGTACAAGAAAACCTGTGCGAGATGGGTGCCCAGAAAACTCACGGACGCTCACAAAGAAACCCGGCTTCAAATCAGTCAACAGTTAAAAAATCGATATTCGACTGAACTAGAAGGTTTTTTCAAAAGAATTGTAACGAGTGATGAAACATGGATCCACCACTATGAGCCAGAGTCAAAACGACAGAGCCTTGAGTGGAAGCAAACGACTTCTCCCATTCAAAAAAAATTCAATACCCAGCCATCTGCCGGTAAAGTCATGCTTACAGTATTCTGGGATTTTCAGGGGCCAATTTATTGTGATTTTCTTGAAGGCCAAAGAACAATCAACAGCCAGTACTACAGTGACATGCTGGAAAACAAGATAAGACCTGCAATTCGAACAAAACGCCGTGGGCTATTAACTGAAGGCGTGATTTTGCTCCATGACAACGCCCGTCCACATACAGCACAGCTGACGAAAGAAAAACTTCAGAAACTGGGATGGGAGATCCTTCCACATCCCCCCTACAGCCCCGACCTCGCTCCATCAGACTTCTATCTTTTTGGACCCCTTAAAGATGGTCTACGAGGGATACATTTTCAATCCAATGAAGAGGTAAAAAATCAGGTGCAAAAGTGGCTTCGAGATCAACCTAAAGAATTTTATGCCAAGGGCATTTACAAATTAGCAGAAAGATGGGACAAGTGTATAGGTGTTGCTGGGGACTATGTTGAAAAGTAACTAAAGTTTTGTACTGATTCAATAAACCGTTTTTGTGCAAAAATAATTTATCTCGTTACTTATTGAATGACCCTTGTATAAAGATTGACCCGCTGCCAAATACACAGAAACCAGAATTCCAAAATGCAGAGGACATCTTAAATGAAGAATGGAATATATCAATTCCAACATAATGTAATTAGAAACCTAATTCCAGAATAAACATTCCAACACATTCACATGCAAAACAATTGGTCAGATATTATCGAAAACAAGAGAATTATGTTTTTATATTATAATAATATGGGCTAGCATTCTAAGAATATTACTGCTTACACAATGCTATATGATACACATCATTAAGTTAAAATTAAAGGCTCAAAAACCAAAAATAATACCAAGAGACTACCCAGTTAACAGAAAGATAAACAAAAATCTATTAAAAATTAGGCCTAAAACAGACAATCTGCAACCTAAGCAAAACCGGCTGACAACTGAATGCCACAGTGGAATTATATTCCAAGGTAAGATTCCACGCCATCAGCAAATCACTATGCCAACAATCGGTCAGTGGTCTCACTAAATCTCAAGCATGTTATAACACATGTAAAAATCTAAATTGGCAGTACAATTTTAAAACTGGCAGGAGGAGTGTCACGGTTGTTAGTTGGTAAATACTGTGTAAATGGTAAATTGATGTATTAGATAAATTTACTCTTTAATTTGTTATATTTGTTTACTGGATGGATGTCTACTTTCCAGTGAGAGTTGTGAATGATATGACTCCGCGAAAGCTGCAAAATAGATGGTATTCACCTGATCTTAGTGCTTTGAAGAACCAAGTCTTTGCTCTCTATGATCTGATGAAAGCAACTAATAGTGAGATAAGTAAGGCAAATTATCTTAAAGCTAAGAAACACTATAAATATGCTTTAGTTGAATCCAAGAGAAGGTGGAATGAGGACTATATTGCTGCATCGGTAAACAAGAATAAGGCAGCATGGCAAGTGATTAGAAATGAAGGACGATCAAACAGAATGGCAGCTAAGTCTCCAACTGCTGAAGATTTTGATGTTTTCTTCTCTGAAGTGATACAAAAAGTGCGCACTAAGATACCTAATACAAATGTAACTGACAGTCAGTTGTTGAGTAATTTTAAAGTCACTAATGTTGGTTTTAGTTGGAAAATGATTAATGATGGTGACATATTAAATGCAGTGAATAAGTTAAAATCTTCTAAGTCTAGAGATATATATGATATTTCAAATTTTTTGATTAAGTATGTAATTTGCAGTATTGCTCTGCCACTGGCTATTTGTCTTAACACTTGTGTTCAGGAGGGTAAATTTCCTCATGAACTTAAGATGTCTAAACTGGTGCCTATTTATAAGAAGGGTGATAGAAGCAGGATGGAAAGCTATAGACCGATTTCCCTTGTGCCTATATTTTCAAAAAATTTTGAAACCGTGTTCAAATTGCAGTTAAGTGATTTCTTTGAAGTAAATAATCTCTTTTCGGCAAGTCAGTTTGGATTTAGACCTGAAATGTCGGTGAGAAGCGCAATGGATGTACTGATTTCTTACATCTTAGAAGGTTTTGAAAATGGGTTAGCCACAACTGCTGTAATGTGTGACTTAAGCAAAGCCTTTGATTGTGTGGATCATGACATTTTATTGAATAAATTAAAGTATTATGGGGTTGCTGGGTCTGAGAGTGATTTCTTAAAATCCTACCTTTCTGATAGATGGCAAAAGGTCTTTGTTAATGGTGTATTATCGTCTGGAAATAAAATTAAATTTGGAGTGCATCAGGGTTTGGTCCTTGGTCCCTTCCTGTTTCTAGTTATGATAAATGATCTGGAGGCAAATGTCTGCTCCCGGGTGGCCATGTTTGCAGACGATGTGACTTTTTTTCAATCTGACCAATGTCTAAAATCTTTGAACGAATACACTGGTACAGTCTTGCATGAAGCCAATGTTTGGTACAGTGCCAACAAATTTTTATTAAATGTAGACAAGACACACGAAATTGTGTTTACCCTTAACAGGGCTATGTGCGAGGCTAATGATAAACCCGTTAAACTGCTTGGCATGCATTTAGATGTAAAGTTGACCTGGGGGCAGCACATTGACTCTGTCTGTAAAAGATTGTCTAAAGCTTTGTACCTGATTAGAAATTTAAGAAACTGTTTACCTAAAAGCTATCTGAGAACTGTTTATTTTGCCTATTTTCATAGTGTGCTATTGTTTGGTCTCCTATTTTGGGGTAGTGCAGCAAAAATCGACAGAGTGTTGCTCTTGCAGAAAAGAGCTATTAGACTGATTACATTTAGTTCGTGTGATGAGCACTGTAGGTCTTTATTTAAGCAGATGCAGTTACCAACTGTCATAAGTCAGTATGTTTTTGAATGTTTGATGTTCACTAAATTGAAGCTTGGTAGATTGGTGATGAACCATAATGTGCATACCCACAATACTAGAAAAGGCATGCTTATACACAAGCCCTTTGCTAGACTAAGTATAACTCAGACATCATATCAATATATTGGTATGTCCATGTTCAATATGCTCCCTGTTGGAGCTTTTTCTGTAGATATTAAGAAATTTAAAAAAATTATGTATGGCTGGATTTGTAATAACCCTTTTTATTGTTTAAGTGAGTTTTTTCAGGCTGATGTCAGGAATATTGTTTTTTAGTATAATTGTTAAATGTTGCTCTGATTTTTGTTTTATGCTGTTGTTGTGCTGTAGTGATGTATTTTAGTAATTAGTTAATTTATGTTATTACTTGACAAGATCAATACACTGTAACATGTGTCTCTGGATCGATAAATAAATCAAATAATTGTTATAAGTTGGAGGGCCTATTTTATGTTTTGTGTAAAGTTATTAATTGTTGTTGGATTATTGTTGTAAGAGGAGCCTGATGTGTGGCTGTGGATTGGAAGGAGTGCAGTAGTGAGATAGTATTTAGTAAATCGTAGATTCAGTTGTAACTAAGATTTGGGAGAGATTTGATGAATATATTTAGATTTTTAAACTCATATGTCTCAGTAATTATTATTATCTCTAGAGTACCCTCAAAAGCTGAGAGAAGCGTACGCTAGTTGAGCGAGTCTGCTGGAGCCAATAGGAAAGTTATGTGTTTAATAGTTACATATTTATTTCAAAATTAAAATCAAAGTCTAAAAGTTGTTCAAAGTCTGACAATACATTTGGACTCTAATGCCCATTACTCCAGGGCCAATAAATATTTTTGAAACATTTTAGTACGTATTAATTCTACCCACCATCAGGTTTCTAATAATAAAACTCATGAAAATCAAAAATAGATGACAGTTTTAAGTAGCAAACTTTGTGACCTTAGAAAAAATCTAAACCATTTGTTCACTAATTTGATCCTGTGTAACTCCTAAACGCACATAAAAACCAAGAATAAAAAGTCTAAAAACGTTATACAGAATCCAAATGCACCATGCTATAATAGGAATTTTCATAAGAAATGTTTCCATTGACTACAATGTTTGAATTTTGATACTAACATTTTTATTCTTTTTGAAATATTTATTAAGTTTGTCCATTTAAACTAAAGTGACCCCAATGTTGGCCCATGTAAAGCACAGCATATTATGTGTCCAAACTGATTATCATATAAATACTACTAGGCCATGTCCCATAAGATTGGAGTGGAGGCTGAGTTCAATCTCCTGTGATTAGGGAAAACAAAACCATATAAAACTAATTGCATAAGCTCAGTTACTTACAGTAAGAGTTGGTTGCAGTAAAAGTCTCTTCGAACCTCGGTGGTTTTCCTGGAGGAAAGAAAATACAATACAATTAGATATTTCATATTTATATATTTTATTCTAGTTGTAATATATATAAAAAACTAAATCTTGTTATAACGTACTAGATAAATACAAACAGATATTGTATATTATTCTATTTTCATGGAAATTACGATTGAGTAGGACAGAGTTACTTGGATTGGGGTAGGTTGATGGGGGTGCGGTGACCTATACATAATGTAAGACAGAGTGCGAATTAGACATGCACCATCCCAAAAATTTTAAATACAACATGTGTTGTATTTTCATCATTAATATTTAAACAATCAATAGTCAACTATCAATAGTCAATAGCAAATTGAGGGCTGTGGAAATTGTTTACCTTTCTTGGAAAGCTTTCAAAATTTGGGAAGCCAATTTGGCTGTTTAGGTTAGAATATTAACCCTCCGTCGCTCGCGCCGGGGAGTGAAACTCCACAGTGATGGAATTTTAGTTTTTTGAAGTTGTTAAGCGTTCTTTGCCGTTCAGCGTCCTTCGAGCTTCCTCCTCCACCTAACAAAAGCTGTTGGACCACTTATTATCGATCAATAGTTGCCTGGCTGATGTTGCTGCGTACACAGAAAAAACTGCGGAGTATCGCTCCGCGCAAGGTCTCTACTGCTTGCATTGTTGCGTTTGGCCCCGCGTGCGACCAAGTGTGTCTTCAAGAATCTGATTGATATAATAGGTAGTACGTTAATAAATTTTACATTATTTTTTGAATTTATAACATCAAGTTTTCAAATGTAACACAGATTCGGCTTTTGAAAGGAACAAGTTTCTGAAAATACTCGCTAAGGAACTCCTTCAAGACTACGTCAGGATGAGAGCCACTAAAACAAACATCCCAACAACAATTCGACTTCGCTTGTGCGAAATCTTATTAATCTCTTCAGCCAGAGCCGAGGCATTACAAAGACCGGAACAAGAAGAAAGAAAGCATTTGCGTTGTTGTTTCTACGACAGGAAAAAGAACAGGCCAACTCGTTTTACTTGCAAGGGTTGCAAGAAGTACGTCTGCAAGGGGCATATTGTTTCACATGTGTGTGCAGAGTGTGATGTAAAGATGTAAGTGTTTGAAGATAAGAGACACTAAGACTTGAGTAAGACACTAAGACTATGATCAACCAACTTTGTAAATATTCCTATTAGTCAATCGATATTGTTACACTTTCAACTTAACTTTTTTTTATATATATTATGTACTCATATTCATATATCATGTTTTAGTTCAATACATACCTAAATTGATTTAAAATGTGTTAAATTTTTATTTCCCTACCTGTATGTACCTGTTTTATAAACTAAATAATAATCGCTGTGATACGTAAAAGATAGCCTATAGGTTTCAAAAAGTTGTGTACATAAAACAAAAATAATAATATGTTCTGAGCTTAAAAATATATTCAACAATAAAGACGTTACTGTTAAATAATGATATAGAGTGTAGGCCTACACATAACCTTGGCTTAGACACGCGAATGTAAACAAACAGTATAAATAACTTCAACAAGAAGTAAAATCAAAAAATTAATACTGCGGAGTAAGACTCCGCATGCGGGCTACGGTGTTACAGATGCCCGCGCGAGCGACGGAGGGTTAGCTGTCAAATGTTTGCCAGTTTTTGCCCATACAAAGTTTCAGTTCCGAGTTGAAAAATTCACACCTGTTATTAAAATACTAAACTACTTGTACTACTATATAAAATAAATGGTACATAGACACAGACTTTCTACTATACTATGACTGTTACACCTTCCAATATACAAAATACTGTTACAGATATGAGACAAAAATAATTTAATATTATAATAACTGCATCATTCCTGGACTGGTCTTTGGGGCACAAAATATGTGTATTTAAATTAGCAACATTAGTTCTGTACTTCTGTTGTTGGTTTTTCCAGGATGATGGAGGACATTTTTATATTTAGGATTTAATTAACTGTAACTTTTAAAATTAGATGGAGTTATGATTAATAGAATCCTAAATAACAACATTAATTTAGTAGTTTTGTTTTATGGAGGGGTGTTGTAACTTTTGAAGTTAAAAAGACTAAAGAAGCCTAACTACAGCTATCTAGGAATTTTTATCAAAATATTCACATTTGTTTACTACCTAGGTGGTGTATGGCAGAAAGTAAAAATAATAACACTTTTTTAATTACTTTATTTGGATTGATCTGTGGACATTTAACTTTTATACATGTCTAATAACAACATTGTTTTATCCTGTAATTAGAGAAAACAAACTAAACATATACTCCTCACAAGATTTGCTGCTGCTATTTGTATGAAAAAGTAAACTTTTAGGTATACTATTAAGTATAGTAATTTATTGCAAATGTGGTGGAGTGTGGAGACAAAAATGCAAATACAATGTACGAAATTTACCAGTTTCAAAGTCAAGTCAATCATCATCTTCAGATACTACTTCCACGTAAACATAGGGGTAGTGTTTTGACTCAGTGTAAATAGTGTGTAGGCTGTCCAAAAACCACGGTAGACTTCTTCAGCAAGTCCTGCGATCTCCGAAAGAATGCATTTCTTTGATCTTACATCTTTGAAAATTAACATCAGTAATACATCTTTGCAGGGGTGGACAACCCATGGTGCACTGGATTTTTTACATTTGACCGATATTTCAAGCCGATAAAAAATTTAACATTTTTGCGATTCCCCCTTCATAAAGGTGCCCCCATTAAAAGTGTTCACCACCGCCCCCATGTAAATAATTATTATGGTTTGGGGGGGGGATTTTGAGTTTTATTAATACAATTTTGCACGGTTAATAAGGTAAAATTTTTCAATATTATTAGTTTATGAAGTACCGTACCGTATGTATTGACTTACCAGTATTTATTAAGGGTCTTCTATACCTTGCGTAAAATAACAAAAATATGCACTACGTACTAACTTGTTTCGGATGCTGTTTTTCAACCTAAAAAGTTGTGAAACATCTTAAATTGTTCTTAAAGGCTTTGTGCTTTTGTCTCATATCTCAAAATTGAAAGAAATCGACACCAACTCCTTTCAATCAACAGTTTAACTGAGTAAAAATCGATTATTTTTAACGCATATTTTTGGGAGCTTTAAGCAATAATTTCCATATTTTAAGGTAACACGTAAAAAATATAAAGTCTTCTTTATAACTTAAAGTAGTTTCCCAGATTATTAATTTATAAATAGAATCCGAAACACGTTATTACGAATGCATGTTTCAACGATTTTGCGGCTTCAGTCAGACCTTTTGTATTGAAATCATACTGTACACTCGGGAGTTTTCTTCATGGTAAAGAAGAGCCTTAATAATCCAGTAACACACATTTTTAACCCCCCCCCCCCCCCCCAAATAATACTTTATTCCACATTTCACACAAAGGAAGACATTTCAAAAGAAATAATTGATTTGCTTGCAGTTACCACAAAACAAAGAAGTGCTCTGTTGTACGGATAATTTAACAAAACTGTGCTCACACATTTCAGCCACAGTTTGAATTAACTTTTCAAATAAAGTAGGCCTATTGATTTGAAAATATACAACAGTTTCAGTTTTTTATATTTACCTTGCTTCAGTTTTTCAACTTTCTTCTCATTCCTAGTTTGATTTTTATAAGTTTAGTATACTTGAGTTTTCATGATGCCTTTCGATTTCAAGTAAATCTTAGATAAACGATTAAAATAAAGATATAAGAATACTGCTTGATTTCAGAATAGTTTATGTATAATTTGTTAAATTGTACGCCTACTGCAGTATTTAGTAACAAAAAATATTGCTATAAAAGGTGACTACTTAGCTTTTACAATTTGAGAATATGTAACTTCATATTCTGATTTAATGTAGGCCTACTATACCAAGTATAACCGGTAGTCCCCTCAACAAATACAAGACACCCTCCCCCGGCCCGACAATTCAAGATATGTTACGTTTCTTTGGAAAAGAATTGGAGGATGGAAAAAACATAAAATTTGGTGGGATTTGTGCACCATTACCGTTAATGTGTGGTGGGCACAACTGCGTTTTTGAGAAGAAAGTTTAAAAACCTTGGTGGGTTCCCTTATAGAATACAAGCTAGACAATATTTAATGTCAGGGATAAGGCAGAGTAGTTTATTGTGCCCAATGTTAGCCATGAACAATGAAAACTTTAGGTTCCTACAATGTATTGTTTTCAGATGAAAGTCGTGTACACCTAAACGGTTTCATCAACAATCAAACAACACGGATTTCAACGTCCTGATGATGTCGTAGAGAAGTATGCAGACTAGGCCATTGAAGATGATAATGCTGTTACTATAGACCAAGTACTTTACAGAGAGAACATTCTTTGACCTTTTACAAGAGATGTGAAGAGTTTTTGGCTTCTCCCAGTGTGTCCAGCAAGATGGTGCCACCAGTCACACCGCTGTAGCCACTATTGCTTTACTTGAAAGAAAGTTTGGCAACTGTCCGATTTCTCGAGGAACAAACTTTCTATACCCATTCCACTGTGTGGGGGAAATAAGTAGTAGATATGTTAGAAGCAAGCAACAACACCTTTTCCCCAACGCGATAAAAGATCTTCAACAACGCTACGAGAGTTTCTAAAAACTTAATGGAGGTCATATAGAACATGTGTGTGTTTAAAAATAAGTTTTATGCTTCCTTTTACTTTGTATATCAGTCTAAAAATAAAACATTTAAAATTATTACAATTGCAGTAAATCTACTGTAATCTGTACCCTAAAACAAACACAAGAAAATATAACAACCTTTAACATTGAACAAAATCATCATAGGCCTACTGACCTATCTAGGCTAACCAAATACAATTGCTATAATACATGATAAATTGATGGTAGGGTCCCAGTGCTCCCAAACTCAGTATTACCGTACACCTCATGGAATGGCAAACATACTTTTCACCCCTAATAAAAGTTTGACTAGGTTTGCAAATCATGAGTACTAACAAAACTGTTTTTTCTTCAAATTTTAGCTACAGTAGGTCACTTTTGAAAAGGAAGAGTGGTTAAATAATATTTTCGAGAACTAAAAATCATAAAATACTAAAAAAGTATGTTCAATATCCTGAAAAAAACCCTTTTTGCCCCCCACACAAGAGTATCATACGACATTTATTTTTTTGGAGTAGTCTACCAAACTTTAAACACCCAAAATTCAGTGTAGACTATTTTGTATACTCAGATTATTTTAACATAATAATATGAGGGTTATTGTTGTTCATAACCTCAACTATGCCACATTTCATTGGGAATAAATAGGACTACTTAAATTATTTGTCCAATATGTGATTAACAAATGAGTGATCCTATGCAGGCGTTTAGTTTTTTAAGGTTCGGAACTATAAAAGAACTTGGAGGCCTAATAACAAATTGTGTGACCTAATAAACAAATAGTTTGTAGGGAATTGTAGCCTATAAGTTAAAAATTCTATTCTATGATGTCCACTAAAAAAATGCCCTAACATACCTCTTAAACAAATTTAAGCATTAGCATTGTATGCATTTGAATGCAAAAAGTACCTGTAATTTTGTTTGCCACATTATTGGCCTATTATAATACTAAAAACACCCAAATCATTCAAAAGAACCTCATTAAAAATGCCCTGAAATGGTGCCAAGAATTTAATACCTTTGGCGGTTTGTGTGGTCTTTTAATATTGTGGTCTTTGCCTACTCAAAATATTGCATTTATATTAAACAAATTATTAGGTTCCTCATAATGATTAAAATTAATAAAAGTTCTAGTTTTGCAGTCAATAAGTCTATAAAACTGAGATTATGAGCCTATTTATAAATCAAGAATAAAATTACTTCAATTTATCAGTAACACAATTAAAATATGTAATACATCACAATTTGGACATAGGTAGCAGCACTTTCCAGACCACAGCAAAATTAGAATACATAGTTTTCAATTTAACATACAGGGTGCAGCACCTGACGGAGATTTATTAACACCTAACAGTCAGGCGGGACAAATTTTAAGTTTCTTAAAAAAAAGAAACAGTACCGCCTCACTGAGGGTACTAAATTAAAATATGTAATACATCACAATTTGGCCATAGGTAGCAGCACTTTCAAGACCACAGCAAAATCAGAATACATAGTTTTCAATTTATCATATAGGGTGCAGCACCTGACGGAGATGCATTAACACCTAACAGTCAAGCGGGACAAATTTTAAGTTTCTTAAAAAAAGAAACGGTACCGCCTCACTGAGGGAATTTCAATATCTTGTTTTAGAGATGCATTTGACTACCAAATGTTACGATCATATTGGCTGTAATCTGGAGTTTTCGTTTCGACGTCACTTTTAACAGTCAGGCGGGACAAATTTTGAAAGTTTCTTTAAAAAAACAGTACCGCCTCACTGAGGGAAATTTAATAACTATTTCAACCAAATGTTAAATCATGTTGGGCCGTAGTCTGGAGTTATGTTCAGCCTGATGTAAATCGGACGCGTTCTTGATTCTTTATTATATTTAGCCAGATGTAAACAGGACGCGTTTCTTGATTCATTTAATTCAACTCAACATAGCTGTTGGTTTACATCCGGTTTATTGTGTTTAACTTTAACCAAATGTAAATCAGACGTGTCAAGTCCCGTTATGTGCTGCACTCTGTAAGCTTTTACATAAACTTGAAGATTTATTATTCTGTTAGGATGAAATATTTTTAACAGTGAGGTGGAACAAATTTTATAAGTTTCTTTTAAGGCTAAACATCCCTGAAAAAGTTGTGTTTTTGGCCCGATAGATGGCAGCACCTCTGCGGCAAATTTGTACTACGAATAATTTCCGTAATTATTATCCGATTTTTGTTTTGTAAGTTATTTTGTAAATGATATGAATAAAACATTCACGCTATTGTGATGTTTTTTTTTAAATTGATTTATAAAAAAGTTTTATATAGATTTTTTTGTTGCTGTAATATTTTGTTTAAATCGCAGGTAGTCATTTTGTAAATACAAATTTTAAAAGAATTTTGCCGTTTTCAGATATTAACTCGGTCAAATGGTCGTATCGGAATCGTTTTTTAAAGATATTATCATTATTTCTCTCACGCTCCGGTCCCCTCCTCCCTCCGCGTAGCGCACCATCCCCTCAGCACAGCCCAGCCAGACGCTCTGCCCGGCCCTGCAACTGTAGCGTTCGTCAACTCACTCACTACTCGCATTCATACTCTGGACGGACACACTTACTAGACTAGACTACGGATTACGACAGGTGTTTGTTATCTGTTAAAAAGTATTTTCTGTAAGTCGAAAAGAGACATCTAGAATAAATATAGAAAAATATACAGTAGTTCAAATTAAGGATTTATGAAAGTAGGCCTATATACAGGTTCTTTGGCCATACATTATTCAATAACACTAGGGTATGAATAATATTACCCTATAACGTTAGTTATTTGTTTCAAATAAAACTTATATTTTAATACATGAAAACGAGAAATAAAATAAAAATGAATAGTGCAAAATACCATTTATTTAAAGTAAGCCTGAGGTGTAAAAAATAAAAATAAAATATAATATAATTCAACTAGCTGACCCGTGCGAAGCATTCGCATTCTAACTTACTTAAATCCCACTTAATTAAAGTACACACCGTATATTTAGTATTGTATAGAGCGTATTTAGTGCGTCATATAGCAATGTAATGGCGTAACGGCAGCTCTCCAGCTGGATATTGTTATCATCAGTGTTTCCAACGCCAGGAAAATTGTTTTTTTTCGTGTAATTGTATTTTGCATATTTTTCCAGTGTAGCGGTTAAGGAAAGCTTTAAAATGATGTCTCATTCATGTAATTTGATGATGTATTAAGGAAGTTATGGCGTACCGACAAAAAATGGCCTTGAGAAATAATATATGTGATATGTTGCATGTCAAGGTGAAAAGTTCTACTTTAATAATATGTTTAACATTTTTAGCAAATTTTGATATTTGTAATTAGTTTAAGTTCTTTGTTCTGTGAGTATCAACAGCTATCCTCCGGAAATGTTTTTTCTGTGAACTTAGCAGCACTGCAATAAATATGAAACAGCTGATCTAATGATTGAAGTTGTTACAGAAGATAGCTGAAAGAATTCTCTAACTAGTAATGCCATAATTTAAGATAATATATTGTCTTTTCATTTGTAATTTGCCTTTAAACTTAAGTAATACGTGATGTGACACCCGTTACATTTTGTTTACAAAAGTTAGTATTACAAAATGAACAAACACCTTAGGAAAATACTTTTACTGTAAAAATAAGAGGTTTTGTTTCCCTAATGTTTTGGTATTATTATTTTAATTTTAGTTTTATAATTTAATGAGTAATTCGCGTAACGGGTGTTACATAATTTAATGTATCGGGTGTTACAATTCAACACAACTCACAACCATTCAGTGTTTAGTATATTTATATTCATTTTAAGTAGAATTTAAATACATAGCCCTATTGAGTGTTTATTAATTTTGGTAGCAACACTTAAAAAGTTAAGAATGATATGTTATTTTAAATAAAATTGAACACGATAACACCTTCAAATTTCATACTGCGAATATCCTATTTGTAATTCCAGAATCAATCTTTTAACATATTTACTGGGCAATGAATGTTAGGCGTATCAAATGATTTTATTTATCTTTAAAGTTTTAATTCTATTACTATTACACCTCATACATTTTTTTCTCACGATAAAATGATGAGTGACGTTGTAAAGTGTCAGCAGCATTTGCAAAAAGCCAGAGAGTGAGATAAAAAAAGAAGAGAAGAGAACAATACACTAAAAGAAGAACAACTTGAAAAGATCCAAAGCAGAGTAAAAAAATGTAGGGAGAAAAATAAGAAGCGCAATTATCATCAATATCTCAGATTTCGCTGGGATATTAAATATCATATTCTGAGAGATGACAAATTTAAGAATATTTTTGGCAAATTACAACAACCTACAGCAGCTCAAAGGACATTTTACAATTCTTTACGAGTTTCCACTAGCAGTTGATATTTTTGAAAAATGAATTAGCTTATGAAGTTCCAAATTGTTAATTCTAGAATTTGATTTATCGATTATTTTGTTTTTATTAAAAGTTTTAGGCCTATTCTATTAATTCTTGATAGGGGCTTATATAGGACTGATCTTTAGTAAGTCTAATTCATAATAGGCCCTAAGGCATGGTATAAAAAGTATTGAACTATATCCATGTAATGTATTAAGTATATATATTTGTTAAATATAAGTTTTTTTATGAAATATAAGTTTTTATTTCTTATAGTGATCAAAGAAACCTCAATTATACTTCTTGTTGTTATTTGACACCTTATTATTATATAATATATTTTAAAAATCTTAATTTTAGCAACAGCGTAACACCCGTTACATTTTAATGTAACACCCGTTACACAAGATTTAATTTTATGTTTAAAAAAATTGAATGCCAATATCAATTTGAATTATAGTTCCATTACATACATTTACTGTGGAATAACTCATATTTTTTTTAAAATTTTACAGTTTTAAAATTCACAGAGTTTTAAGAACATTTACATGAAGTTCAACTTCACTATCCATTTTCAGTAACACCCGTTACACTCCTTTTTTCTATATTTTAGGCTAACTAAGATATAGTTAGCCTTCGTTGAAAGCCGAAGTTGCTTTTTAGATTTTGTTGTTCCTCGGCGATCCATTGAGAAAACAAATGTTAAACAAAATAACGTTCTCAATAACAATAATTACAAGACGACGCAATAGTACAACAAAGAAGAATCGCGGGAGAGCACATGGATGGAAGCGAAGGAAACCGTCATCCAACTGTATACAAGCAACATCTGAGACGCGTGGTGGGGGGATAGGTGGTGCGAGGAGACACAGCGGCACTGCACCTGCTTCGTGTCACTCTCGCGTTTGTTCTCATTACTGTAAATGTATAAACAACGATACCGACGAAACCAGCCAGGCGATTTTAAAAATTAAAAGTGTAAAATTAATTAAAAATTATTGTCTTCAAAATGACTACCTTCGATTTGCATTTTTCGTTTTGTAACACAATTATTTTATTATTATTTTTTAAACCAGCAACTTAATTAAAATTTAGCTTCATTGGCGTGAATTCTAATCTTATTCCATTCACAAATCAGTTTTTCAAATGAACATCGGACGAAAATTCCACCAATAAACACCAATACAAAATGGCTCCACTTTGGTGCTGCGCCGTGGTGGCAGAATTTGGAACTAATCCTGGGATGTTTAGCCTTAAAAAAACAGTGCCTTCTCACTGAGGGAAATTCGATAGTTGTTTTTACAAATACATTTGACTATTTCTGCTAAATGTTACGATCATGTTGGCTGTTATCTAGAGACAGTAAATATATTTTGTAGGTAGTTCTAACTTTAACTACTAGAATACGCTGGTAGTTCATTTTCTGAAATTCAATAGATTTAGACAAGTCCCATAATGTGATGCACTCTGCAATCTTTTACATAAACTTTCAGATGAATTATTTTTCCAACGTTATTTTTAACAGTGAGGCGGAACAAATTTTGGTAGTGCTTAAAAATAAAATCGCTGCCACACCGAGGGGAATTCGAAAATGTTTTGACATATACATTTTACTATTTTTACCAAATGTTAGGATCACGTTGGCGGTTTATCTTGAGGCTTGTAAACATAATATTTCGTAGGTAGTTCATATTTTAACTACTAGAATACACTGATAGTTCAAATTTTGAAATTAAATTTCAATTATAGGTTCAGACTAGTTCATTCTGTCTTGTGCAGTCGAACAGGGCAGACCTGTTTACGGAGTTTATGTGCCAGTGCTAAGCGATTCTTTGTTTGAGACCACCCTGAAGTGCAGGGTTCTTGAACCCCCTTGGTCCTTTGTGTTGGTGAAAGTTTTAGCGCGAGTCACTCGAGCGGTGGAAAATACTTGTTTTATCTTAGAGTTTTGTGTCTTTCGCTAGGTTGGATCCATTTGATCCACCCTTATTTTTTTCCTTCAAGTGCTATTGTAGTTTTGTGAAAGTTCTGGCTTAGCGCGAGTCATTCGAGCGGTGGAAAAATCCTTGCATCGGTGCATCTCTTGCTAGGTTGGTCACATTTGATCCATCCTTTAGTTTAATTTAGCAGCGTAGGAAATATTTTTCTAACGTTGTAGTTAAATTTAGTGTATACTCAACAGTGCAAAGTTTTAGTGATTCAGTGTTTGGCTTGTTTAATTCAGCTAAATAGTGTGTGATAGTGCTACTTCTGCCGATTGAATCGGCAACCAGGTTTGACCTATCTAGTTAATTAATTTTTAGTTATAAATTTACATGCTTAGCCTAGGTAAATTAAGCTATTAAAGCTTGTTTTCTTTTGACTAAATTGTTAATTTAGCGTTACGCTCCTTCTGTGGCATTTGCCACGACAATTGTCGTGTTTATGTTACAGGAATAAAGATGAACGACAGTGAAATGGAGACTGGCTTCCAACAGCTTTCCGAAAGCAATTTCCGGCTTGTTACCTACAGGCGAAAGAGAAATAGTGGTCGTGGGAGCGGCAGCGACAGTGATACGGACAGCTCTGTCAAAACTATCACGTCCAAAAATGTTAATCCGGATAAAGCTCCGAATTCTGTTTCAGCTACCAAGGCGGAAAAGATTCCACCGATCATCGTAGACGGTGTAGAGAAGAACTGGCCGCAATTTTTGAAGGGGCTCCGCCAGAAAGGTCTCACCTTTGAGGCCAAATGTGTCGGTAACTTCCTCCGACTCTTCTGCCAAACCATACCAGATTTTAGGGCTATGCAAAATCACCTTGCATCCAGCAATGTGAAATTCCATACGTTCTCTCTAACACAGGACAAAGAGGTAAAGGTCACCATACGTGGCCTTCATCATCTGACTTCACCCGACGAAATCAAGCTGGAGCTTGAGGAGAAGGGCTTCACGCCCAACCATGTCCAGATGTTGGAGCGACATCAACAAGGTGGTGGTAGAGCCCCCAGCAATACCTTTTTGGTAAAACTAAAAAGGGTCGGTAATATTAAGGAAATTTATTTGTTGCAGGAGATTTTAGGACTAAGGGTCACTGTTGCAGAATTCCAGCCGCAGAAGGGTGTAGCACAATGCTACAACTGTCAGCGATTTGGGCACTCCTCTGTAAATTGCGGACAGCCAGCCAGGTGCCTTAAATGTGCTGCGGCTCACAAGACCAAAGATTGCCACAAATCGAACAAAGAACCAGCAAAATGCTGCAATTGCGGCGGCGTTCATGTGGCGAGCTGGAAGGGCTGCCAGAGTCATAAGCAGGCGGAGAGGGCAAGGAACAGACATCGCAAACCGGCTGGGGGTAGCGCGGGGAGAGGAGGGCCTCGGCCCACCTCTAACCTGCGTCCTGTTTCGGGTGTTGCGGCTCTACCTGGTGGTCGACGGGGCGGATCTGGACCTAGTCCTAGGGCTGTCCCGCCAGCTGCTGCCTCCGCGTCTGCTGTGTCGGCTACTAAGCCTTTGACGAAAGTTCTGGTTACCCAGCCAATGCCAAGCGTTTCTGTTTCAGATGCAGGTGCATTAACATACGCGGCAGCAGTCACGGCTGCCAAACGACCTACGGCTGAGGTCGAAATCCCAGCCAAGAGATCCAGGAAAAGAGCTACGCGAAAGGAGGGTAACACCTCTCCTTCCAACTTTTATGTTTCAGATGCTGACGTAAGCGAGTCTGACGCTGGCACAGAGACGTCCAAGGGATCGTCGATTTTGACTCCTGAGGAATCACATCCAAAGAAGCGGCGAGTACCTGTGAGCAAGCCGACTATCCAAGAAGACAGAGCTGAGGTTTCGACCTCCTCTAGTCCTGCCATAACTAACGAAAAGCTGACTTCGTGGATTACGCAGCTTATTTCTATTGTTTTAGGTTCTGCGAACAAAAGCCCGGCAGAGCTGCTTGCAGCTATACTAACTAGCCTCCAGAATCTAATCCGCGATGAGTAGAGACCTTAAGGTGGTGGTCTGGAATGCAAATGGGGTTCGCCCCAGGCGCAACGATCTCCACTACTTCGTTACAGAAGAGGACGCCGACGTCATCCTACTCTGTGAGACTCATCTACAGCCAGGTCACGCCTTTACACTTCCTGCCTACAGGACTTATCGTACCGACCGGGTCTTAAGACCTGGTGGTGGCGGTAATCCTTGGGGTGGGACCGCTGTATTAGTGCACCGCAGGCTAACTCACAGAGACTTCCCCACTAATACAGTGCATTTTGAGTCCACAGGTGTTTTCGTACAGCTTGGGGACATGGAGATCCTACTAGTCGCAGCCTATGTCTCACCAACTCGAATTCTTCAGGATAGTTTCCTGTCTGATCTGGACATTCTTTTTCAATGTGCCGAACATGTCATTGTTGCAGGTGATTTCAACGCCAAACACAACTCGTGGTCACGGAGGACCAACACCAGGGGCAAGGCTCTTCGACGTTTCATTGATACTCAGCCTAGTGCTGACGTCTTGGCACCTGCGGAGCCTACTCACTACCCGGCCCATGGACTTCCTGATGTGCTCGATATAGTTTTAACCAAGAATGTTCCTTTTCCCATAGTTGTTCATGCTACCCAGGATCTCTCGTCAGATCACTGCCCGCTTCTAGTTACTGTTGCAGCTGGACCTACTTCGAGCTTACCGCCCAACACTTTACGTGTCAGGGTCGACTGGCACCATTTTAACGAACTGATCGCGGAACGCCTAACGCATCCTGTGCCCCCAAACTCTTCGGAGGAATTAGACAGGCAGGTCAGTTCTTTACACGACCTTTTAACACTTTCTGTTTCAGATGCTTCCATCGCTGCTTCCCAAGAGCCGTCGCGGGAAACCCTTCCCTTCAGATTACGGAAGGAAATTGCCAAGAGGCGAAGGCTTCGAGCCCATTGGCAGTTCACTCGATCTCCGGCAGCAAAGAATCTCTTCAACCGGCAGAACAACCGTGTTAAAACTCTTTTAAATGATTTCAGGTCTGAGTCATGGTATTCATATCTGCATACTCTGGAATTGCAAGACGGTAGTGCTTGGAAGGTAGCCAAGGTACTCCG
>JAGFPH010003673.1:114844-136447 GCA_018207615.1 Philaenus spumarius
TAAAGCTGTAAGCGCCATGACAGCCTTGGGCTTTAACGCACTCGTGCCCTCAAACTTCGCCCTCGGCTTGTAATTAGCGCTCTTACAGCTTAAGGTACGTAAATAACTATTAAAGTACAGATTAGAAACTAAATTAAAAAATAATGCTACATTACTCACTTATATTCCCAACATATGGTTCTAATAAAAACGCACCAAAATGGCGTAGGATCAACTACATTGGTAAGGTTAGCTACGTGGTTGGGAATGTATTTGAAAAGAAAAATCACTGTAAACCAGCTTTTTACTGTAAGAACAACTTAGGAAAAGTGTTAGTAAACTACAAGGATACAATAGATAACATGCAAAAAAAGTGGTGTTTATAAACTGTCATGTAACATTTATTATGCAGCTTATGTAGGATGTAACGGGTCCTGCGTCCGACTCTGCAGCGATGGCGAAGTCCCTGGTCGGGTTGTACCTTTCTGTCCTCTTGCTGACGTACGGGCGTTGTCAGGATGGTTGGTGGTGAGAAGGTCCGTTAATGAAGCGGTAAACGGGTAGTTGATTAAACATTCTTTATTAAATCAACTCTCTTCTGGTCCCGTACTAAACTAAACTAACTCTAATCACACAAGGCAAAGGCAAGAATAAGTCCCCCCCATATATGAGTCTACTCACGGACGCCGTCACTCCCAGACTGCATGTAGCAACTCTTGGTGCTTCTAACTAGCGTCCCCCTCCCTTTTCTTCACTTTAAACATCGGTTTCAACATTTTCATCAGCCTGTATCTCTACCTAATCTATTCTATTACATTGTATCTATAATTAAAAGAATTTATGAAAACTTGTAGCAGTCAGTACGGCCATTCTATCCGGCCGATTTCCTTATTTTTTTTTTAAATTGCAGGTAATCATTCACAGATATGTCATCAAGCATTACAAATCATGTATCTTTCGCCTTACAAACGTTATAATCAAATGCAAATTTCTGCTGTGTATTCCTTATGGGAGGTTTTTTTTTGGTTCTTTGTCCACTTTGCGTTCGTATACCGTCCATCCGATTGCTTTGAAATTTTGCATAGTAACACAGGTTAACCCTGGGAAGGTTTTAGGCCATTTACCGAAGTCCTAGGACATTAGGGCTACGCCCCAGTGGCCCTCAAAGTTTCAATGTTAATCTTATGGAAGAAAGATTTCTATTGATTTTATCAGGGGCACAAAAACAGCTGTTCGTATAAAAAACTTAGCAACACATCATGTTTGTTTACTTTCATTACCATAGCAACATTACTTAGAAAATTTGTAGAGTATTACCTTTTTGAGGTTACATTGACAAACTAAAAACAAACACAAACAAAAATCAACGAAAAATGCTAACTATATTTTAATTCAATTCAAGCAATGGTTGTTACAAACCTATTATATATAAAACAGCTAATTTGGATCACAAACTGAACATAATCATTCACAGATATGTCAAGTCTTATATATTATCATCCGTTCAGCCGCTATTCACCCGAGAAGGAGCTCCGGTATACAATCCTTCAAATTTCCCATGTTAATCTTATGGAGATAATGTTTAATGAGTTTGAGTCAGCTGCCAAATAAAACAGCTGATTTATGCTAGGTCACCTATGTACAAACGAGCCAAAGATTAACGAGATTCTTTATCGAATTTTCCACCTGCGAGCGAAGCGAAGCAGCCATCTGAGGCCGAAGGCCGAGCCGGGGTTGGGACGCGGAGCGTCCAGGGGCAGAGCCCCTAGTTACATTATTATTATTATTATTATTAAGTATTACAAGATGTATTACAAGTATTACAAGTACCTGCCACAAGGCCAAACAGGCCGTAGTTTTAAATGTAGGTTAAATGAACACGATAGAAGTTGACGGTTGGGTCGTAATAACTAGTTTTTCCAATCATTTAAAGATTCATTTAGTGTCAGATTTTTTCAATAATGTTAATTTTAAGATTCTCCATGTCAATGGAACTTAAATTCATAGGAAATGTTAGAAACCAACCTTGTATTAAATGAACAGAAGGAATTCATGTCAAACTCACCCTTTCCCTTTACGTTTGTTTGTTGGCCGAGCAACTGTTCTCTGTTGTAATATTTATACAGGATGTTTTCTATATTTCCCTCAGTCTGTGTTTCGCTGTTTCGTCACTGGCGAAACCATGGTCGGCCAGGCTCGATAATATTTCGTAGAATTTCTAAAAATTGTGTTTGTTTTTCATTAAAATGGAGTTCTACCAAGTATCTTCGGCCATTAGTGCAAGTCGTATATTATTCAGTTTTTACAATTATTATTATTTGTTCAAATTGCCATTATTAAATTTGTGTACAAAAAAAGATTTTTTAGCTTAGATGGCAAACATAGGAATGTTTAGTTTATGTACTGCATGTGTTAGGTTCACACTCTATTATTTGTCGTGTGTTATTGGTGAATTTCCATAGGGAAGGTATTACAGTGACCCTTCTGGTGAGACCTAAGGTCGGGAGTAGTAAATGAGCACCGATCATGCTCCCCAGATCACGTTTTAGGGTGTCATTAAAAACATTGTATATATGTGTTCGCACTCTTAAAGGCCACATTTTCCGTCCAATTTTATCTACATTTGGTTCACACGATGGATGAATAAGGGGCTCGGATGAGTTCGTTAACGAAACAAATCCAACAACCGGAAGTACTTTTTTTTTACCACAAGTAATGTTTTTGGCAATTTTTCGTACTAAAATATTTGTTTTTTAGGGTTTTTATGTATATTCTACACATTTTATTTTCTAACCGGACCTTGTAGCTCATTTGGTTAACCTAAAATCTATCAAAACGTAAAATATCAAAAAAGTACCGGTACTTCAAGTTCAAATCCACTAGGGGGATTTTATCATTGGTCAGCTTCTGTTACTAGGCCGCAATGCAAGACGTTGCGAGCGAAGCAAAAGCAGTAAAAAACCTGAGGCCACAAGGTCGAGTTTTTCTGCTGTGAACGGAACAATGATACGCTTGAGCCAAGGTTGGAGACTGAGTTACACATAAACTCTACTAATATATTTTGTACCCACAGGCATTCGAGATCAGTTTCCCAAACGGTTGAAACCATAAAATCATATAAACTTAACTTTGGAAATTCGCTCAACTCACGACAGCGGTTCAGCTGCATGGTCGAATTATTACATTTTCTAGACTACTGGAATTTTTGTTAACTACCTGGTATGAAGAAACTGCATTGCTTCTGAATATTCTTGAGAAAATAAACTTACAAACTTTACATGAAATTTTATTTATTAATTTATCCTGGGCTACACCCTTCACAATGTTACACTTAGCACTATACATATTTCTCTGAAAGTAACATAATATTCTCCAATACAGGTCAGGTTATTCTTACAAATCAAATTGTGGAATATCAATTACAGGCTTTACTTTAATTTAAAATATGCTCATACCTCAATGTTTTAAATAATATCCGTATTTAGTTCACTGATCTTTATACAGGGTGTTACAAAATGTATATAAGGAGTTTAAGGCCTTGTATTACACTTAACTTACAATTATAGATAACTAGCTGACCCGTACGGCGTTGCCCGTGGTGGTTGGTATTTTCAGTCTTTTTAACGTAATTGTATTTTTTTTAACTGTTCAGTCAGTGAGTGGTATTTGGCTTTTATATATATAGATCTTAAATAATAAAAGCACTATTGTCATAATAATAAAAGATCTGAAATTATGATTTTAGTAACATTGATCCCCCCAAACCCCTCCTAAAATTTTGAAATTTTTCATACCCTTTCTTAAGCCCCGTTTCCATTACAACAAAACTCTCTGCAACTTGTGCCGGGCACATGTGCCCGGCACAAGTTGCAGAATGGAAACGGTCTGGCACACGTCGCGTCACAAGTGCCCTTGACAAAAATGTTGCAGCCGACTGCGCGACAAAACATGTGCCCGCGACTTGTGCCCGGAGAATGGAAACGGCCTCCGACTTGTGCCCGGGACTTGCGAATGCGCAGACCACTGTTTACATCCTTCTGACCATGGAGCTAGGAAGGGAGTGGAGGGAGCGATAGTTGATTTTCTTGAAGCCAATTTCCTCCCCCATTTGATAATTTCTTACTTGGCTTTATCTGTTTGTTTCTTTATCAAATATTCTTCAAATCGATATCCGTCTCAGTTAATTTAATAGCATGGTTTAATAGTAATATATTAATGAAATATTGGGATAATTTGAACGTTTGGACATCCTAAGATGGCCGCCGCGGGAAATACTTGGCTTCAATGAAACCTGCTGATAAGAGCCTTTCACTCCCTCCACTCCCTTCCTAGCTCCATGCTTCTGACAGCAAAATCTAACCCCTCTGTCTCAGATTCCAACGTGTGTTTCGCGTGGATCGTGTGTGTCTGTGTTTTGTTTTGTGTAGTTCTTCCCTGTTAATTGGTACGTATTATCACTGTAATGGAGTGGACCAAATGCCGTACTACCAAACTAATCGAACTGTTTGAACAGGAGTCTGTTTTGTGGAATGTTCGAAGCTCACATCACAAAAACTCAAACAGCCGTGTTGATGCCCTGCAACGAATTGCTGAAGCATTAGGGTCAAAAAGTGATGAAATAGAAAAGAAACTTCATAATATTCGTTCGCAGTATCTCAGGGAAAAAACGAAGATTGAGAAAAGCAAGAAGAGTGGGGCAGGTGCCAGTGACGTCTACGTGCCTAAGTGGTGTTACTACTCACTTTTAAGCTTTCTGAGCAACTCGACTGAGAATCTACCACACACGAGTTCACTGAATTTAAATTTGGTAAGTACAATATTGAATATATGTTGATGATTTTTGTTTAAATCTTTTGATTTTAATTATTTCAACATCAAAATAAAAAAAAATATTGCGGAAAGTATATGGTTTAAAACCAAAATCAAGTACAATACAACAATGCTGGTATACTTTCTTTTATTATGCATGTTTTATAATATCATATCATTAAGCAATATAATACTAGTATAATATTACTTTTGGTCAATGAAAGGGCACACCAGTTAAATAAATGGTGTCTTGCCAAAATATGATTAATATTTTACAGTATTTATGAAAGGTATACAACCATTCTTAGTTTCTATAGTAACAAAATGATTAGTTTAGCCCGTTTTGGGCGCTAGTGAAGAAAATAATACACTTAATAATACACTAATAATACTAATAATAATAATAATATACACTGCCGTAATAATACACTTAATAATAACTTGATACATAAGACTACATAAGATACAAGATCTGCACACAACTCACAGAACCAGTAAACAAAGCTAATGACAGCCCAGCCATGGTCACCCAAATATCCTTGGAGACAATCAACACTTGGTACCCATCAGACCAGTGGTTGCGAATATACACAGATGGATCCAGATTTGAGGGAGAAACGGGAGCAGGAATACATTGTGAGCATTTCTCTCATTATTTTGCATTAAGTTCAGCCGCTACAGCATTTGAGGCAGAGTTGTTTGCAATCAATGAAGCACTTAGACAAATGATAATGAGACCTTGGCTGAAGAACAACACAGTGATCCTGGTTGATTCCAAGTCTGCATTGCAAGCAATTGCTAACAATGACACACACACAAGCTCTTTAATTGATTCCATCCAGAGCAAGTACAAGGTGGTAAAAAATCTTACCAAGGAAATAGTAATGCAGTGGATTCCATCACATAGAGGCATAAAGGGCAACGAGCTGGCGGACGAGTTGGCCAGACGGGGAACCCACATAGTGCAGAAGCCAAGAAGAGTGACCACACTTAGATCAAGGATCAACACTATCAAAAGTAAATCACAAACGGAATCTACCAGCAGAGTCAAGGAGGATATCAAGGACAAGCCGTATAAGGACATAATTAACCTGTACGAAGAAGTCAAAGACCTACAGAGAGGAGAATCAGTTGCACTGTTTCGTCTTACAACCGGACACGATTGCTTGGCTGAACATCTAAAAAGAATAAAAATACTAAACCAGGATAAATGCACATTATGTGAATGCCCGAATTCCATTATGGACAAGGACCACCTATTGGTTTGCAGGAAGCTGGACATGGACAAGCAGAGGAGAAAGGATTGGCCTGGACTGTACTGGGAAGCACGACAGAAGATGGCGTGAGCCAATTGGAGCCATTTGATAACAACAACACAACATAATAACTTGATAATAATACACTTTGCCGTCCTAAGCATATCGTTGCTGCCATGGCAATGGCCGACTGTGAAAAAAGTGAGCCAGTTCTTGACGAACAAATACACCGGGATTTTCCCCTTTATTTTTGCACCATCGAAGTCCGGTAAGTTCCTGTCCTTCACTCCTCCAAGTGCCGTTGATGACATTTCCATTGCTGTCTTCAGAGTCAAAAGTCTGGGCGGAGCTGTAGATATTAGCCGAAGAATTTTTTCTTAAAAAATTATGCAGATAAGCACAGCTCAGTGTCACCCATTTAGCTGATTCTGGTTGAAGTAGGATGGGTTTTCTAAGTACTCGAAAAACGCTACTCATTATCCCGAAAACATTTTCAATTACCCTCCTTGCTCTTGAATGCCTATAGTTAAAGGCTCTTTCAATGGTGCCCTTTACATGTCTTCCCACAAACGGTTTCATCAATCTTTCTGATAGAGCAAACACATCGTCGGCAGCTATCACATACGGAATTTCCACGCTTCTTCCTGGTAAACACCGTCCATTAGGAATGTTCAGTTTGTTTTGATACAGCGCAGCATATAGTTCTGTATCCAAAAAAACACCGGCATCACATTCACGGCCCTGAACGCCTACGTCAACAAATAAAAAGCTGTAGTTTGCGTCACATAGTGCCATTAAAACAATGCTGAAAGTTCCTTTATAATTGTAATACAGGCTACCACTATTGGCTGGAGCTTGAAGCACAACATGCTTTCCATCGAGGGCTCCTATGCAATTTGGGTAGTTCCATTTAGAGTAAAACCCTTCGGCCACATCATTCCACCCTTCTCCGTTATTTGGTACCTGAAAATAATTAATAAAGTACAGAAAAACTTTATATAATCGTGTACTGCACAATGTACAAAATATACTACTTGGTTCAAACAATGTAGCTAATTATTTTGTTCCTTTTCAGACCCAAGATGACTTAACCCAAGAACGAGATGAGAGTGACCCTGATGATCCACCCGAAGATAACGACGGGGCTGATAGGGCTACTAGATCAGAACCTGCGATTGAAGAAGTCAAAAGATCTGCGCGACAGGAATCCCAAGAGCCACCAACCAGAAAAAGAACAATCTCAAACAAAGGAAGTAAGCCACCATCGAAAGTGGGTGGTTTGGAAAAGAAAATCAATCACGCATATGAAGTGCTGACAACAACTATGACTAAAAATAAGGATGAGGACGAGTGTTTTGGAGAATATGTAGGAGAATCATTGAAAAAGTTCCAAGATAGGAAAACTAAAGCTTGGATACGTCATAGTATTTCTAATATCTTGTACCAAGCTGAATGTGGGGGAGCAGGAGGACACATGTTTCCTCCATGGAACAATAGCCAGAACACATTTTACCGTACACAACCGCCGCAACCATTTCCTGGATACAACCAATATAACCCTGCTAGTAGTTCTTCATCTAGTCCATACCCTTCCCCTCAAGCAAACAACCAGCAACCACAGCTGTCTCCTGGAGAAGTACAAACTAACCAAACCCCAGTAGAAGATTATGAGCTCCAGCAAAATTCTTTCTACTAATAGGATACCATCAAACATAAGAAGTGTTTTATATGTACACCATTGTCACTAATTTTCAATTTACTATGTTGTTACATTATTAACAGTTACATAATTACACAATTGGATATTATATGTAGGTATTATTTGATGAAATAAACTATTTTATGGAATGAATTTGAACTTATTTACCTGAATGTAGTCTTTTAATGATGAAACGATAGCCTTGCACACTACGGGTATAAATCTTGAAATTGACGCTTTTGAGATCCGGTGTAGGTACATGATTGAACTGTAGCTATCCCCTGTTGCCAAGTATCGTAGGGTGGCAGCCAACATTTCTCCCGGAGATATTGGAAGTCGACATGACCTACTTTTGGTAATCTCGGGACCAATCAGATTTAATAACAACTCAAAATCTGCTGCCGTCATTCGAACAAAATTGTCAAACCCGCTTTGAAGACGTAAGTCTCTCATCAGGGAATTGTAGGCCCCTTTTGAATCACGTCTCGCTAAAAAACTTCTGATCCACCACCTTGGACGTTTACGCCTTTTTTTCTTGAGTTCACAGTATGCACCCGCAATAACCACAAAGGCGGAGGCAGCTACGACTTTTTCCATGTTTGTACCAACACAATAAACGCACCTGCTCAGCACAGTGTCGAACAGGGACTGAGTATTTTTATTTTTACCCAACATCTCAGGGACATGTCTCAAGGAAATGGAAACAGTAAAACAAAACCGTGCTACATGTGCCGGGGACATGTGCCCGGCACAAGTCCCCGCGACTTGTAGGAATGGAAACGTAGCTTTAGTGAACACTTATGGCCCTAGAGGAAGCTACAAACCAAATTTCATTCCAATCCGTTTGGTAGTTTTGGAGAAATCGTGATTTAGTAATTTTTACCCTCCAAACCCCCTAAAATTTCCAATTTTTAAAAACCCTTTTTTAGTGAACACTTATGGCCCTAGAGGAAGCTACATACCAAATTTCATTCCAATCCGTTCGGTAGTTTTTGAGAAATCGTGATGAGTGAGTCAGTGAGTGAGTGGTATTTTGCTTTTATATATATAGATACATCAAATGAAAGAGTAACTCAAACAGTTTTTCCTACAAGTGTTCAAAGTGAGCACCATCGAGTCTATAGCCCAAACCTTGTTTAGTGTGTCTGGAGTAATTGTTGCAACAACAGCTTCAATACTGTTTCTTAAGTCTGGCAGCTGAGTCACATACACCTGATCCTTTATGTACGCCCAAAGGTAAAAATCACAATGTGTCATATCGGGTGAAGGCCATGCTCTGGCCAATCCAGTGGTCGGCTACAACGTTGTTTAACCAATCGTGTACTGAGTTATACAAGTGAGACGGCGCACCATCTTGCTGCCAAATAAAGTTCTGTGGTTCAGCTTCTTCCATTTGAGAAAAGAGCCACAGTTGTAGCGCATCAAGGTATGAAACAAAAGTCAGTTACAGTTGCTTAAGAAAAAAAAAAGGCCCGTAAACTTTCCACACATCAATTTATGGGAGTCTCACTGCAATTGTACCATCTCGTTGGGATTTGCTGACCCCCAGATGTGCACATTGAGTGCTCACACGTCCACTTAGGTGAAATATCAATTCATCATTTAATAAATGACACAATCCAGAAAATCTTCATCACCATTCAGCAACATATCGTTTGCAAAGTTGGCAAGTAAACCGTATTACGTAGGCTTTCGAACGAGTAACAACTGCAAACAATAAAGACAACAAGACTCTCCTCAAAACTCTCACTGGAATTGCTAATTAACTACTAGACTTTTAAACTGATTTCTTGGGGTGAAAGACCCTCTCACACGTTCTTCAGTTACTTTTAACCGTCCCCTTACTCTTCCCTTTGCTAACACAGATGACACAATCTACGGATGTTATTATCACTTGCAGGATTACATTTGAACTCAATACGGAACTACAGATACAGTCCTTGCAAACTGTAAACACAAAAAGCTTTCTGTTCACTAGTCGCCATCTTTAACATTAGCGCTTTCTAACGGAAGGCAGAGGAAACAGGTGTACCAACAAAACTGTTTTAGTTGCTCTTCCATTTGATGTATTATTTATAATTGCAAGTTAAATGTAATAAATACTACAACCCATATATTCATTTTGAAACTTCCCATGCTTGCATGAATTCACCAATTTCAAAGATATAAACAGTTTAGTCACACAAATTATACGATTAAGGCACGGCATCCTGGATCGAGTCTGGACTCAGGCTAACAAGCAGGTAATTCGACAAGGTTTCTCAGATGATCATCACATTGTCCTTGTGTCTCTACTTTTTACAAAAGGTTAGAGATCCTCCCAATGACATAAAGATGCTTAGCCTCGAACTGTGGTTGGCTATTTCTTATTATCATAAATAAATGTCAAAGTTGTTACGCTTTATAAATATGTTTGTTTTTCAAGCTTAATTGGAAGTTTGGGTGGACCAATCGCGATAGTTGACCAAATTCCAAATGTCAAGTCTATGATATTCTTCACAAGGCATTTTGTATTTCAGATAATGACTATTGGTTTGGAAGATTCGTGCTGGACTCTACTTAGGAAAGTATAATTTATTCTGGCCACTATAGTTACTTGAGTATATAATGTTTGATGCATTGTTTTCATACATTTTTTGCACTTCTACAATACATCAGTTATTAGCATAGAGTAAAAACGACCCTCCTTTGTTTATTCTTGAATATGCCTTTATACTTATCAAGGATGATTTCTTTTACAAAAATTTTAGGCCAAACAGCCTGCAATTCAATGTAAAATACTTTCCATGCATCTTATTGTAACCTGTGTTATGTCTACTTTTATGAACTCCTAAGTTGCTGGTTTTAATGATTTGAAATGTAAACTTTAGAATGTTGTACGAATCTATAAAAACAGAGTTTTCTAACATAAAGACACTAAAATTGACTAGCTAGAATTCTAGGAATAAACACCATTAGAACAAACAAATTTTAACTGGATGTATATTAGTTCTAATTGGCATTAAATAAAATAAAGAACTTAAGAAATATATACAGGATGGTTTAGAATTATGGTAAACAAATTTTGTACCTGATTAAACATGCGAAACAAAGAAAGAAGTGGACACTGCCGCAGTTATTATCATGGAAACAGCAATCGTGTAGTATATTATAACCATTACTAAGACTCTGCCCTTAGAACACTGAGCCTTACAGTTGTTAAAGAGTTTAAAATAAATCACATATAAATCCAATGGGAACTCTTCTTGCAGTTCGCCAGTGGTACGTCTACTGTTAAGCTTCAAATCATTTTTGGTAACAAATGCAACATTTACAACTAACATAATTGTCTTAATTAAGGTGTTAGATTGCCCATTGGACCTGCTTAATCTAGGTCAACCTCTACGGCACTTTCCCCTCACCAGCAACAAAACCCGCATCCATACTTGATCCAGGCGCATCAGATGTCGCCAAAGTTGCCCGTGAGCCTGTATTCACGCATTGTGTTAATACATTGTTGGTTTTGGTATTATTCTCTTTGTGGTTCGGCCACGATTGCCTCTTTACACCCGGCATCGACTGTCAAAACGACATAACGTATAAAGTTAGTATTGATACCAGACTATCCACCACACTATCGATTGTTATAAAATCGAGGCAATTAATGTCATTAGGTACAACAACCACCACTACAAGAATCCTTCACCTTTACACTGACATATTCGCTTACATTTTAACAATTAGTAGTGGTTGAAGAGTTCACCATGTTCTGCTTCTGTTCTGGGCTTACATTGAGGACCCCGCAAATTTCTTGGACCTCTTCAGCTGGCAGGAAATTCAAGGTATATGGTTTGCTGGCCAGCAAAATTTTCAGAAAGCGCTGTGAAAGATACAATTTATTTAGATGTTGGTTAATAAAATATTTGTATGGTAATCTTTCTCACTTATAAACTATAAAATATTATTATTTCAGAATTTTGTTATTTCCTTCAGACATCCTGTTGTAGCAGTCTCAGCCTCACTGAGCTATTTTAAAAGTTTGTTAAAACACATTTTACACATTGTAACTTATTGTAAGAGGGTTGTCGATTACAATTAATAATTTAATCTTTACTAGTAAATGATTTTACTTTTATTTCTCTTTTATTTTACTATTCCTCGAGGAAGTGAATTCAAAGACCATGTAAAAGGATTGGGCCAGGTTGAATGATGTAAACAATCTGAAATCAACCTTGAACATTTATTAAATATCAATTTAAAACAAATTAAAACATATATAAAAACTGGTAGGGTGGTAAGATAAATCATCAATAAAATTTAAGCGAGAGCACATTAAGTTTATGAGTAATAAATTGCACTGTTCACACAAACCAATAGACTTAAAACCGATGGATGTATTTCTGGTGGATGAATGTGGTTCAACGCTGATCTGAAAGTTGCGATCAATCTTGTGGTCATTATGGCAGATGGTGAAATCCCAAGTACTTTTACTGGTAAAAATCCTGTGATTTACATTTCATTTGTGTTGGTGATGAAAGTCATTGTAGACCAACACTATTTAAAATACAAATTCACTACTTGTGAAACAAATTTCATGAAAGCTTTAAGAGCAATACTTCACACGTGCATACTATATATATCAGAGAGCTTTATCAGCAAGGTGGATGTACACATCTATAGTTTACTACTTGATTTCTTCGCTCTACAGTATTTTCATAGACAAATCACTGTATTGTTTATAAATATCGATCTTTGCACAATTCTGCTTATAAATTACATACGGCATTTAGTCATTTTTAGAAATGTTTATCTTTTGACGTTGAATTATACGAGATTGCACTGATTTTAGTCTTTAAGCGACTATCGGTTTGTGTTGGTTTTAGAACGCAAATTGTTCAGTCTTTAATACAACTATCGATTACCCAAGCTCTCTTTTATAAAACGCTCTCCTTTAACTAATTTGACTTCTGGTCACCTTTGATTTAAAACATATATTTGTTGAATTTGAGGATGTTACAACATATTGTATATCACAAGACACTAAAACATAGTTGGTATACATTTATCAACTAAATGATCATCAAAGTTTTACATAAAATGCTAGCGTTCAATCATCTCTACACAAACTATACCAATGACACCTAAAGACTACACATCAGAAATAAATATAACAAAACAGATCACTTCAGTAAATGGATATCAACCGGAAATAATTACAGTACTCCCTCTGTAATCTTAGCTCTCCGGCACTCCCAGTAATCCGTCGTTTTGTATTCGAATAATGCGTCCCCAATACAGCTCAGTACAATGTTTCCCACGCAGTGACAAGACTAGTGTCTGAGTAAACAATGCATGCCCCCCTCACTCACTCAGTCAGTCTTAGTCACAATAGCACCACATTTAGTGCTCCTCAATCTATCCCGGGTGTGTACCTGCTTAGTGTAGGACAGTTGTAGCAGTGGCGCACCGAGAATTTGGCTTTGGGGGGGGACTAAGCTCAGGTCAGAATATATATATATATTCAACAAATCCTAAACGGATGAAAGTTCTTTAACCTATCACAAAGTCTGAAACATTATATATTTTTTTAAAGTGAATGGTGATGGGCTTGAGTCAGACAATAGTGCAATATAAACATTCTTTCCGCAAGATCACTCCGCAGTGACCTTGAGTGACAGTCTAGCCAGCGCCCCAGAGCTCTGCCTTTTAGGGCTACGTTATACGAGCGCTGATAGCGCCGCGTTTTCAACGTCGCGTTGATGTCAGTTAATTTGGTAAATGGAACTACTGTGGGCCATGTTATACGAACGCTATCAACGCTAACGAATTTAAGTTAAGCGGGCATTGAGCGTTGCCAACGCGGATTGACGCGGTCGCTATCAAGGCCGAACAAAGTTATATGGAGCGCAGCTACCAGAGAGGCCGCAGTAGAATAACTACTAGAAAGTAGTTATTTTTTTTTATTTCAAAGTGATTAATGTGTACTTCAAAATGTACACGAGCGAGCCGAGTCGACACTGACGGAGTCGATTTTTTCCACGCTCTGACTCTGACAGCATACCGGATCGGGTCTATTCGGCTCCGCTCCACGCGGGTTGGGTATAGATATAGCCACAGGTCAAAACCAAAAAGAACGTTCGATCTCTTCCACTGTTCGTCCATGATAATTTAGCAATTCATGATAGTTGTGGTGAGGTGGAATTCGCGCGCATCCTTCCGACACATGTTGGAACGGTGCAGGTCTGTTAGATTTATCCACTGCTATGGATTTCCGTGACAGACCGGGTCGGCTCGACTAAGCTCAGCTCGTGTAAGTATAGCTGAAGCTTGATACACGATTTGAAAGCACTGGGTGTGTACCATACCGTCTAGCTCTCCTCATACACAATTCCTTATATGTTTCTATTATTTGTAAAACACCTAGACAGAATGGTTTCCATTTTGGAAGTGAAGGACGCAACATTGACAAAGCTTCAAAAACGTTTTGTATAACATGGGACCTACGTTACCAACGTCGCGCTTTCAACATCGCGTATAGCTTGGGAATTTAACTCCCGGTTTTCGGCATTATCAACGTGGCGCTAATCAGCGCTCGCATACCGTCAAACTCATGAACCAGACCGCCGAGACTCAAACATCACTGTAAGAAAATCATGATTGCATAGGGTAAGAATCATATTTATTTAAAAAAGAACGATTATTTTTTCGTGACCACATCACGAAATTAATCATAAATAATGTAATTTTTAATTGAATCTCGACTACGTATTCAACTATCGATTAGTTTAAAATACAATCCACATTACTAAAAAGACCCTCTGGGGGGGGGGGGGGGGCAGGTCCCGTTCGTCCACCCCGTCGGTGCGCCCCTGAGTTGTAGTAGTGTTGTGTTGACAGTGGCATCCGTGTAGAAAAAACGTAAACATAAAACTCTATCTTTGTTAGATAAACATGAGATCCTAAAGCGGCTTGAAAAGGGCAAAACGTTAACTAGTGTTGCTAACCAATGCGGTGTTGGTCAAGGTACACTTCATGACATAAGAAAAAACAGTGATAAAATAAAGTCGTTTTTTATGACGAATGAAAATTTCAAAAGTAATCAATCGACAGACAATGAAAACTGGTGAAAATCCTAAAGTTGACGATAGCCTGCCTATATGGTTGGTTTTTACAAGAACATGGTAGGCATACACCAATTTCTGGTGAAATCCTTAAAGGAAAGAAAGGCTAGGGAATTTTACCGGAAAATTACAAAAAAAGGATGATTTCCAAGCCAGCGAGGGATGGTTGCAGAAATTCAAACAACGTTATGGAATTAGACTGCTAAGTACAACGGGTGAGAAACTTTCATGTGACGAAAGCGCTGTTGAGCCATATAAAGAAAGGTTCAAACAGGTTATCCAAGAAAGTGATTTAACTCCTGACCAAGTTTACAACGCGGACGAGAGTGGTTTATTTTGGCGGCTGTTACAAAAAAAAAACATTTGTGCATCGTGGAGAAGCTAGTGCTCCTGGAGGAAAATTGGCTACGGATAGGGTCACTTCCATGCCTTTCTCAAACGCAAGCGGTGCACATAAGGTGACAATGCTAGTCATAGGTAAGGCGAAGAGTCCTAGGGCATTTAAAAACGTCAAACTTCCTGTTGATTACATGAGCCAGAGCAAAGGGTGGATGAATAAGTCCGTATTCACTGAATGGTTTAATGAACATTTTAAACCCTCAGTGAACAGATTTTTGAAGGAGCCGAAACTACCAGAAAAAGCTTTGCTTATCTTAGACAACTGGCCTGGCCACCCCGATGAAGATGAGTTGAATTCAGCCGACAGTTTTATTCATGTAATGTTCTTACCGCCGAATGTAACCCCCCTCTTACAACCAATGGACCAGAACGTTATCCAGGCGATTAAAATGCAATACAAAAAGAGCTTATTGTACAATGTGTTGTCTAAGGATGAAAGTGTTATTGAATCCTTGAAAGAAATAAACCTGAAAGACGTGGTATACTCACTCGCTAATGCTTGGGAAAATCTTAACGAGAAAGTCATCATTTGCTCTTGGAAACCCCTATGGCTGGACATTACACTACAGGATCAGTACAAAAAAGATGAACCGAACAAGAAAGCCAGTGAAGAGAGGGGAGATTAATCTACTGTGAGACGTGGTAAAAGAACAACTCGTGGATTCACCGGATAACGCATTGACAACTGATGACGTGGCTTACCGGTGAAGCTGATGAAAACAACCAGTTTATGACAGAAGATGACATCATAGAGGAAGTGGCAAGAGAGGAAGAGGACGAGGAACAGGTCGAAGGAAAAGTGACAGCGGCTGTACAATCAATCTCTCACGATGCGGCCATCGACTCATTTGCCACGTCAACTGCCTGGGCGGAGTAAAATGGCGTCTCTTCTAACGATGTCTTAGTTTTAAGAAGGTTACAGGAACAAGTTCTCAAAGGGTCTATCAACCGTAAAAAGCAAAAGACAATTGATGCATATTTCAAGCCGTCTACTTCCAAGGAATAACATGAGTTATATGATGCATTTTTGTACTTTTGTACTTTGTACAGTACAATGCAATTAAAACTGATTTTCAAATTATATCTGCGTTTTTCTCGATATTTTCCAGTAATCCAGGGTTTTTGGCAATCCGGCAGTGCTCTGGTCAGATATCCGCCGGGTTACCGAGAGAGCACTGTATTAGCGAATTTCCATAGGAAAAATGAGCTATTGCAGTGGCCCTTATGGTAAGACCCAAGGTCGGGAGTAGCAAATGAGCACCTATCATGGTCCCCAGAACACGTTTTGGGGTGTCATTAAAAATCATATATATATGTACATATATGTTCGCACTCTAGCGGCCGCATTTTAAGTCTGATTTGGTACACATGTTGGTTGTCTACGTCACTCGGACGAGTTCGTTAGCCAAAAAATCCAACAATCGGAAACACATTTTTTGACCTGAAGTAACTATTTTTTGAGATTTTTCCTACGAGAATAAATTTGTTTTTGAGTTTTTTCTACAAATGTAAATGTAGGATGTTATTCTGCACATTTTTTTTTTTTACGCAACCTTATAGCTCGCTTGGTCCCCAAAATCGATCAAAACGTAAAATACCATAGAAGTACCAGTTCAAAGCCATGTGGTGGATTCTACCGTGAGGTTGGCGTGCGAAGCACGCAATGCTTTGTGTATTGAAGATACTCCCAATACGTGGGTTGGCGTGCGAAGCTCACAATGTGTGTCCTGAAGATACCCCCAATATGTGGAATGGCGTGTGAAGCACGCAAAGCTTTGTGTATTGAAGATGCTCCTAATAAGCAGAATGGCGTGCGAACCATTTTGCAGCTTTTTAGAACTGTCGTGAGTAGACCTATTTCCAAAATTGGTGGTTGAAACCCTAAAACATAGGCATATAAACTTAATTTTGAAAATTCGCTCAACTCACATGAGCGGTTCAGCTGCGTGGTCGAATTATTTATACTTTAATTAAAAAAATCAAAATAATGCAGAGCTCAGGCCAACTGTTTTGTTGGCGGACAATATAATAGAAGAGGAGAGATCTGTGTAATTCTTGGGCTTGGTCATTGATAACCGACTACCTTGGAAATGTCATAGACAGTATTTGCAAAAAACTTTGCTCCAGAATTTTCATATTAAGAAATCTCAGAATTTACATTAAGGGTCTGCTCCAGTAAAAATAAAATGGATTTTTATCCCATAAGAGCAATGTTAAATTTCATACCATTTATTTCGTTTACTTTTTATCATAAAATTGTTTGCAAGGTCTCATTTTAAGCACAGTCACAATACGCATCCTTCTTGCAATTTACATTTTTAAAAAATTCTTTCATTTGTCAAGTAACTGACATTTTGTAAGTACAAAGTTTGAATTTTTTTCCTAACACAATAAAAAATTAATAATGAAAAATAATTTGCAAGTAGGATCCGAAATTTTATAAAGAATATTCAGTTTTTTTTTCAACACTCAATTACAAAAGATAGACTTATAAAATGGTATGAAATGAGGCAATGTCAAAGCGTTCAGATGCAAGAAATTGCACTGGTTAGATAGGGATACAGTGATACCGGAAGTGCGTTTCCTGTTGGTTCCTCTTTTACTGGAGCAGACCCTTAATCTTTCCACAATGTTTACGCCTTACTATGGGCGTATACATCCTCACTTGAACTATGGAATCACAGTGTGGGGTGATTGTTCATTTCAACAAGTGAAAAGACTCTTTTTACAACAAAAATATCAGTACGGCCGGTTGTAGCACATATAAATAATTTTGGTTCAGGTAGAAATGCTTTTCAGGGAGCCAGGAATATTGACACTTCCTAGTGTATATATTTTGGAAGTAATATTGTACATTAAATACAAGTGTCAGACCACACTGAATAAGAATGTACATGATTATGGTTTCCAATTCAGAAGGTACATACGACTAGGCCATCACAGGCTCAGTAAGCATAAAAAGTTACCATCACAAGCTGGTGTGCAACTAATAAACAAATTACCAGAAAGCTTGAAAAATATAACGTATTTAAAAAGAGCCTTAGATGACTTCTGTTATCTGGATCTTTTTACTCCGTGGAGGAGTTTATTGACCGAGAGTATTCCTGAGTCCTGAGTTATCCCCGTGGTTGGGTGCGGGCATATGTTGGAGTTGGTAAGGAGTAAACTTTAGTAGTTAAATTGATTGTAAAAATATGATTTGTTGTAGTAATTATTTGTTATACTTTTTGATTTTCTATCTGTTGTGTTAAATGTCCTTAAATAAATCATTCTTAGAGGTAATTTTAATGTTTTTGTACTATTAAAAAATTAATAGTTGTTGTATGTATAGTTGTTATTTCGATCTATGTCTTACATTACGTACAGATCACAGCTACCCCCCCCCCCCCCCCAACTTAAATTTAAGTGCCTCTGTTCTAATCAATCATTTCCATAAAAATTCCTATTAAAAAATTTAAACATTATGAACAAAATTAGGGATTTTGTGGTTTGCACTGGTATTACCAAATGTCACAGGAGAGGTTGGCGAGTGAAGCGAACCCCTAGTTATAAATAAAACAATTGATTTGGATCACATAATTTTAGGTTAGGTCTACAACGAACCAAAAACACGTTTATTGTGAAACCAATTTGGAAAATTTCAAATCAGGAAATTATTCTCCCTAACAATGTTTTTAAGATTAGGTAAAAGCAAACAAAAGGCTTATTTTATTATAAGTCAAACATCTGGATATTATATTGTTTTCTTTGGTTGGTAATATCAAAATTTGTTTGCTATGTTTATTATTTAAATATTAATGATAAAATTACAACACATGCCGTAATTCTAATTATTGGGGTTGGTCGTGTCTATTTCGATGACTCTGTTACATTACATATGTATAGGTCACCACTCAATCGTCATTTCTGTGAAAATATCAGAGTATATAACAATCTGTTCGCAATGGCTTCGCCATTGGTCTCCTCAAGGGTTGTTAAATGAAATGAGCAGGGGGCCAAGCCATCTAGTAATATATGTGATAGCAGCGAATACAAAATAAGATTGTGGCGAATGCTCAAAATTTTACATAGAACAAATGGGCAGATTGTTTAAAAACAAATATAAAGAACATTTATCCACACCAGACTTCTACATACACCGGTCACCTAGTAAAATCAAACCATTTGTACAGCACAATCAGGCCCGGATTTCCCAATATGGGCGCAAGCTCCCAGGGGGTGCATGGCCGAGAGAAAAAAAATATCTAGAAATAAAAATAAATAGCCATAACATAACATATTTTTTTAATTGATTACAATAATCATTCTGATTTTGAAGTTCATTAGAACAAATAATTGTTGGTAAAGTTAAACTATTTTTCAAAATTATGCATCAACTACGTTACAACATTGATCTCAAACACGGGAGAACTATGTTTTTGTGTCACATTATCAAAATACACAAGCTGTTATTATTGTAAGCTGTGTTTCTTAGATTAAACCTATTTTATAATGTATTACAGAGTTTTTTTATTTATTTGCCCAAATGACTAAATTGAACAAAACCTAAGTTATTAACATAGCAATGGCCATGCTTTGTTGCGGGAATGCTCTGCGGGTCGGATCGTTTTGTTTCAGTCCCACAAACGTGAGCTCACTATTTAATACATGAAATTACTAAAAGTGTTTTAAGACGGCATTTTGTTAAGCCCCGAACCGAGTAAATTACTCAAAAAACTTGCAATGATAAAATTGCATCGTGGAGTGGTTTTTAAGCAACTAACATATAGGCCTGATATAATTTTGTAATAAAGATTTTTGGGGAAGTAACTTTAACCAGACTAGGGGGCGGAAAAAAATATTGGGCCTAGGGGCGCCACAATGCTAAATCCGGCCCTGAGCACAATAGAGGAAAACATGGCAGTACTCCATTAAGTAAAAAAAGAAAAGCTGAGAAATGGATGTCGTAGAAGAATACTATTCAGAAAAACTAACACAAAAAACATTTTCAACGGCAAACTTCAATTTAAGTCCAACTCACTGTACAACATTTTGGAATTGGAACTGACCCCGCAAGGTAGGCAACCAGTAAAACATAGCCAGACACAAGATTAGGAATCAGCGTCTGTGTGGATCACAACACGTAAGCTACGGTAAAACATTCAATTTAAAAATTTGACGACCATATAGTGGATGAATGTATACGTTTATAATTGATTTTAGTGTTGCGTGTGATATACAATGTGTGTAATTTAGTGTGAAAGGTGGTTTAACAAACTTTGAAAACAGCACAGTGAGGCCGAGACGACGGTCAGTTCATCGGCAACAACAACAACAGCATCACTGAAGCTAATAACATAACTTTAACTTTGATATCCTGTTGTGTTGTTTACTGTGATTTGCACTGAATATTCTTAAAGGTAATTTGTACAAGGTGGTAAATATTTTATAAAAATATGTTGTCCTTGTAAATATTTCAAACAAACAAAATTATAAAACTAATGAACAAGTTTTGAAATATCAATAATTTTAGGTTTTATATATCATTAAAACCCCTTACCTTCATATACAATCCAAACTACGCCTGGATGGTTCAGCCGCTCCTTCAATCGGGCAAGAAGCAGATGCATTCTTCTGTCAGGAACTCTGCAGGCCCTACAACAGTTCAATGCACTAAATCAGTGTGGTAACAAAAACAGTCAAAATGCAACACTTTTGTCTTAAACAAGTTGCTGCAAGATAAAAGTATTTAAAGAATACACAATACCGTTTTTACGGAACAATATTTAATGAAACAAAACATTATTTTATTAAAAAAAAAACATTATTTTTTCTTGGTTCAAAATTCAACAACACATTGCCTTTATATTTAAAGTATGTCTCTGATATAATATTACACGTTTAAAACTAAAATTGGTTATTGGTTGTTTTCTCTTTCGCCTTTAGAAAGAATGTACAAAACAATACAATAACTGATCAGTGTGAATGTCAATGAAAGGAGGTTTGAAGAAAAATATCGTACCTAGCAAAATGCACAATATCTCTCAAAAATACTTTTGATGTAATTGAATCATGGTTTAACCAAAACGGTCTACTTAAAACTAAACATTGATACTTTATCAAGCAGAAGTTAAGGCAAATTTCTTATGCATTTTTGTGATTAAGGGATATAGTGTTACGAGTGAAGCTTGTATATCATGGTTATGTAGAATCAATCCATGATGATGTGAATCTAACACAACTGATGGCATCCATGAAATTTGATTTTACTGTACAAGACAAACACTATATAAATGTGATGACATTAGTAAAAGACCATCTTGCAAATATGAAATACTAGCTGACCCGTACGGCGTTGCCCGTGGTGGTTGGGATTTTCAGT
>JAGFPH010003674.1:40643-67254 GCA_018207615.1 Philaenus spumarius
TAATAATAATAATAATAAATGATTTTTGGGGGTTGTTTGGCCAAAAAGGGGGCTGTTTTTCAAAAATTTTCAAAACTTTTTTCGTGCATCTATACAGGACTAATAGACGTGTTTTGTGCACATTTGTTCGAAATCGATCGAATAACTTTCTCTCTAGCTAATAATAATAATATTTATTAGTTAATCTCCTACTTTAATATCACCTACAATTATGAAGTCACAATGAATCTGTTTAATAATTTAAATATGTTTGTGAGAAAGTATGTGCCAGTTTCTGGTACCGTTTATTTTTTTTTACGTTGCTAAAAGATGTCTTTCTGAATATTTATTAAAAATTGCTTTCGATATATTTCCTTCGTCCAAAGGTATTAAGTATTTTATACACAAAATGGTGGATAAATGAAAAAAAGCATTTTATAACCAATATTTATATGAACATTTTTTAATTTCCATTAGCAGAACACGACCTGAAAGTTTTTCCGTTTCTTTCTGAATCACCCTGTTTATAAGTGACTTTGTCATGACTGACCGACAAAGAACCAACGTTGAGCAAAACTTACTTAAGGTAAGAATAAAATGTAACGGTATATTCTTATGAGGGCCATTGACGCTCACTACGAAATGATTTTGCATAGTTTGGATGTTTTGCATCCGTGAAAATCCGCGGTGTCTTCCAGTCAGCTTATTCGGATCAAGGGCTTAACAATGTACCCCAAATATGGAAGGTAGTTGAAGTTGTTATGATTCCTAAGCCTGGAAAACAGCTTCACGAAGCAACATCCTATCGGCCAATATGACTTTTACCAATTATGTCAAAATTGTTCGTGAAACTTTCGTTAAAAAGACTAAAACCCGTTACCGAACATAGAAACGTTATTCCGGATCATCAATTTGGGTTTCGAAATGAACACTCTACCATTGATCAGGTTCATGGAATTACTAAAGTAATTGAGCAACCGTTAGAAGAGCAAAGAGTTTGCTCTGCTATATTCTTGGATGTTTCCTATTCTTTAAACGAGGTTTGGCATGAAGGACTGAATCATAAACTCAACTTGCTTCTTCCTGTTCAATATTCTGAGGTAGGCTACTAGAATCCTAAATTTCAGAAAGTCTTTTTAGGATTAAGCAGAAGGATTCTTATTCGGATTTGAAAAAATGTAATCAGGTGTGCCACAGGGTAGTGTTTTGGAGCAAACCCTTTACCTTATTACACTAGTGATTTTCCTACATTTGAACAAAATGTTGTTGCTACCTTTGCTGATGATACAGCTATTTTAGCTGCTAGTGATAATAACTGTGAGTCTTCCAGTAAACTTTTACCAGCTAAAGCCGACATACAATGCTGGACTAAAAAGTGGCGATGAAACCTGAAAGCAAATCTATGCATGTCGATTTCACTAATATTCGTGTTGAGTACAAACCGGTTTTTATTAATCATGAAGTGGTTCCATATGAGAACACAGCCAAATATCTTGGCACGACGTTAGACGCCAGGCTTAGATGGAAGCCGCATGTTAAGAAAAACCAAGAGGAATTGAAATTGAAATATCGGAAGCTGTATTGGTGATTGGTTTGATGCTTCTCCCTATCAGTGTACAATAAAGTTTTGCTTTATAAACAAGTCCTTAAATTGTTGTGGAGTTAAGGTATTCAGCTTTTGGGATGTACCAGCCAGAGTAGTAGAAATATTACTCAGTCATTTCAAAATAAAGTGCTTCGAGGGGTTTCGTTGATGCTCCTTGGTACATTCGAAATTAAAACCTACACAAAGGCCTCGAGTTACTTACAGTTGACAGCGAGGTGAGAAAACGCGTCCAAAGTCACAAAGACTACAACAGCACATCAATGTTGAGGCCTTCCAGCTACTTGACAATGATGGTTCAGTTAGAAGGTTGAAGAGAGTAAAACCATTCGACTTGTGGAGTTCTTAAGTCAATTAAAGTGTTCGTTATTGTAGACTAAGAGATTATCGATTATCGATAGATTATCTGACATACATTTTGTGAAGCGATGAACTTAATGTATAATGGACACTGAGCTAACCAAATGTATAATGAACACTGAACTAACCAAATTGACATTAAAATGTGCGAGCGCGCAATTTGTAATTGTGGACTCGTGTGTATAAGTGTTTTAAGTGTAATATGTGTTTTATTTTTACTAATGGCGAAGGTCAATGGTCCTTAACTTGAGAATGGCTGAATAGCCGAAACGGCCGTCTTCGGACGTTTAAAATTGGACTATTGGACGGTAAGTTCAATAGGTTTACTTAAGTATTTAGGTTATTCTCACTTAAAATTTGTAAATGGTCGCCATCTTGTGAACATTTTTTTTGAAAATTTTTGTTTTTTATCGAACCAGGTCTTTACATCCGTTAGTATCGTGTAATCGGTTTAACTCTTCTCCAGAAGAACATTTTAGGACCTATGATTATTCGAACTTTTTTATTGTAATGATGCAGTTAACTCTGTGAATTATTAGTCATCATTTCGGAAATTATACATTTTAAATTGTATTATGTCGATTGATTTAGATTACATTGCGTAATTAAAGTTGATTTCAAACTCTCACAGTGAAAATTATAAATGGTCGTCCCTTAAGTGTCAATTTGCAAAGGGTAAATTACTACCTCTCTTTTGCTTCGAGACAGAGGGCTGGAAACGCTTTTGGTTTTTGTTTGTTTAATGAAGTAATTTGATGAGTTTTAATGGTAGAAGAAACGGAGGTGTTCCGTTTAGAAAATTAGTGTCTGACGCTTGTACTACTTTGAGTTTACTGCAAAAAACTATTTATACTGAAATATTGTTCTAAATTTTTCTCGGGCATAAAGATTTCTTAACTAACCTATTCCCGGTACACGTCCTCATTATTGAATTGGTATCTTTATTTTGAAATTTATAAACAACAAGGATTAATTAACAATAAGTTACCTTATATTTTCTCCGCCACGTGACTTGTTTCTTGGTTCAGATTCTATGCTCCATTTTCAGAGTTTATCCCTCAATTGAGTTCGTCAATACATAACAATTCAAATTCACAGACAAATTTATAACATTTTTACACAAATACATAAAACACATCGCGACACACACGGTGCGCACAGTTTCAATGCCGTCGGACAACTAACGTCTCACGCCTATTGCGTGCATTATTAGCAAATTTCCATAGGAAAAATGAGCTATTGCAGAGGAACTTATGGTAAGACCCAAGGTCGGGAGTGGCAAATGAGCACCGATCATGGTCCCCAGAACACGTTTAGGGGTGTCATTAAAAATCATATATATGTATATATTTGTTCGCACTCTAGCGGCCGCATTTTAAGTACGATTTTTTCCAAATTTGGTACACACGTTGCTTGTCTACGTCGCTCGGACGAGTTCGTTAGCCAAAAAATCCAACAACCGGAAGCACGTTTTTGACAGGAAGTAACTATTTTTGAGATTTTACCTACGAGAATGAATTTGTTTTCGAGTTTTTTCTACAAATATACATGTGGGATGTTATTCTGCACATTTTGTTTTTTTACGCGACCTTATAGCTCGCTTGGTTCCCCCAAAATCGATTAAAACGTAAAATACTATAAAATTACCCGGTTCAAAGCCATGTGGTGGATTCTACCGTGAGGTTGGCGTGCGAAGCACGCAATGTTTTGAGTGTTGAAGATACTCCCAATATCAGAAATGGCGTGCGAAGCACGCAATGCATTGTGTATTTGAGATACTCCCAATACGGGGGTTGGCGTGCGAAGCACGCAATGCTTTATGTATTGAAGATACTCCCAATATGCGGAATGGCGTGCGAACCATTATGCAGCTATTCAGTACCGCCGTGAATAGACCTATTTCCCAAATTGTTGGTTGACACCCTAAAAAATAGGCCTATAAACTTAATTTTTGAAATTTTTTCAAATCACGTCAACGGTTCAGCTGCGTGGTTGAATTATTTATTCGTCTGTCTGTCTGTACGTTTTTTTTTACAAAATAATTGATATCTAGAGAATGGTTTAACCGATTAAATTCAAACATGTCGTGAAATTATACCTTACAATGATCTATTTTAAGTAAAACAAACGGTTATATATACTTATGCGTTTCAAAATGGCAATTGTATGAAATTGTCAAACCTAAATTACCCACAAAACATTCATTTTAACAAAAATTGTCAAGACACCTTCTTTGTAGCCCTTTGAAAATTTACCTACTAGACGGTGTAACTATCAAAACAATCTGATGAAAGATAGTAGTCAAGTTAAAGATAATAACAGCATACGTAACCACAATATTGGGATGTTTTGCATACTTTTACAAAGATATTCATGTATATACAGGATGTTTTGTAAAGACTGCAATATTCTAGGATATGATTCAGCACATAAGAATGAGGAAAAAATCAATTGAACATCTGTCCGGCAACGCTTTGTTTTCCTCATAGCCGCCATTTTGTTTTTCCATTGAATAATTTTTATCTAGAAAACGGTTCGACAGATTTAGCTCAAACTTTACATGCAGTTTAACCTGACAATAATATATTTTAAAATAAACGATTATATCCAGTTACGCGTTTTAAAATGGCGACTGTTTGAAAATTTCAAACCTGAATCTACCCAAAAACCGTACATTTTAACAAAAATTGTCACGACCTCTATTTTGTAGAAACATTTATTCTGTATCGGATGGTATAACTGTAAAAACAATCGGATGAAAGATAATAGTTAAGTTATGTGTAATAATTGGTTTGTTCAACTTGGCATCCTATACGAAAATAGAACATTATTGTATGTACATTTGCTGCCTTTATCTTTAACTTAGATATTATCCTTCATCCGATTGTTTTGACAGTTACACCATCCGATAGGGAATTAAAAGGGCTTCAAAAAAGCTGTCTTAATAATTTTCGTTAAAATGTACGGTTTTTGGTTAATTTAAGTTTGAAATTATTTAAAAAGTCGCCATTTTGAAACGCATGATTGGATATAATCGTTGATTTTACTTAAAATAGATCATTGATAGGTATAACTTCATGTCAAGTTTGAACTCAATCGGTCATACTGTTTTCTAGATATAAATTTTGTTAACACATACAGACAGACGACAAAAAAGTAAACAGAGAAGATCCATGTTGAGATTGTGAAATATAATTGTCTCTACCCCAGGAACCAATCCACAAAAGGGTACCAGAAAGTTCGGGGACACTCTGCATAATATTACATAACATTCAGAGCACATCAATGCAAACCCTTATAGCCAAGCTTAAATTCACAACACAAATTAAAGCCTGCTTACTTGAGTTTACACCCATACAAAGCCTACACTACCAGAGCTTGTATTTCATTTTCGGGTCATCGCGCACGCGCACCGACCACGTCCAGAAATAGTGCCAGGGTTGTTATGGCGATGTATTGTATGTTCTGAAATAGCGAATGACGTCATTCATTCACAACGGCTCATTCAACATCCCTCCAATTAACAAAACCCTCAAGTATGCAACTCCAAACCTGACGGACCTACATCTTGAAACTCTATTTTTAGATTTTCAGAAAGAACTGAGTGAAAGTGTCGAGCTCAATTTGTATTTCGTGCGATCGTATAGGAAATTATTTATACCTCGGTTTCATGAATGGTTTCGGGTCCAGTGCATGTTGGATTTCATTCTATAGTTTTTCCATTCAAGTAGACTATTCTGTGTTCACAGTGGTGCTTTTGACGTGCATCGAATGGTTCTTATTGAAATTAAAATAGTGCTGGTTGTTGTTGAACTATTGTTTTCTTTCTGTGTTTTTAATTAATAAATTCCATAAGAGTTGGCTATGAAACAAGTTCATTGATTTGTTTATAAGTATTGCTAGCTGACCCGTGCGAATTTTTCGCCGATTAGTAGTAGGCGTACACTTAGCTGATTTAATACGTTGATTTAACTCAGTTAATTATCCTTATATATAATTCTGTAAGCGAAATTTTAGATTCAAAATTGTGGGAATTTGGTAAATTGGAGGATGGTGGGAGAGGTATCAAATTAAAGATATCGATTCAAGGAACGAGGGAAAAATATAAGTTTTTTCTAAAATAAAAAAATAAGGGGGTTTTGGGGTCCCCGAAAACGAAAAATCCCCATAAGAAATACATGAGAATTTAAAAACATCTGTTTTGTTTACATTAAAACATTTGGTATTAAATAAATAAATTAAAAACATAAAACAGCTGTTCTGTAGTTTACATTAAAACATTTTGTTCTATACTAATATTATATTACTAATATTATTATGTTTGTTTGTATGTAGGGGGGGGGGGGTCTCCCCTAGTCTTTATTTATTTACGTTGGTTTATAAAAATTTATAACGCTTTACTTTGATTGATTTGCTTGATAGATTACACTTGTATATACCGGGTGCCCCGTATAGGCCCCTCCACCCTCTTTAATGTTTACCGTAATTAGATTGTTGAACCGTAATTATCCTCCACTAAAAATAATAGTGTACGACTTAAGCTAAGGACACTGAAAATGTTTCCTGACAACGGTCACTCTAGAGCTTAGTTGTTAAATTTTAGAGTTTGTTGTTATTTCTAGCGGGGGATAGTTCAAAAATCTAATTGCGGCGATTCATTTTTTACCATAACTTTAGTGTAGGAAGTCATAGAGAGGTCTAGTTTGCGGCATTCATTTTCTTGTTTTATCCTCTTTAAAATGATACGCAACTTGTTAGAGGTTGCTATTTGAAAATAAAAAACTATCCCCTATTTAGGGGGTGAGCAACCCTTATTTAGGGGTGAGGGTTGAAACCCTAAACCAGATAAAAAAGAACGACTTATGTTAGTAACATTTACCAAAGATTGTTTGAAAATTTACAGTCGTTCAAAAATTAAAGAGGGGGGACCTTTATGGGACACCCGTATAATTTAAACTATGTAACAGCTGTCAGGTTGGTTAAACAGATTGTTAATAGATGACGCCTTTCATATAATATAAAAGTTTTTTAAATCAATTTTTGTAACGAAAACGTTAATTTTATGCTGTTTATCTATTGTTCGTCATATCGGGCAACATAAGCTTTAAAATAATGGTTGAATAATTAATTTTTATGAAGAATTAAGGGAGATATCGCTTAGCGACAAAAAAAAAAAACACCTTTGAGAAGAAATAACATGTATGGTTTCTGCAGAATAGCATATGAATTAATCAGCTCAACTATTCATTGTAAACATTTAAATAGATTTAAAGTGTAAAGATTGTAAAATAAAAAAATAAACGGTATCAGTTAACTGACACAAACTTTCTCCTAACTTACTGTAGTCAAAATAATATTGTTTTTAATCATTTTATTTACTACTTTTTAGAACAAAACAAAAAAATAATATTCTACCTACGTCAATCGTATAAAAAAGTTATTGTCCCAGGCGGGATTCGATTGCGCGACGTTGGAATTACTGGCAGTGCTCCCTATCGTGGTGCTACCCCGTGCGGCCGCCGCGCCGCCGCGATGCTAGATTGACAACACAAACTTGTTTATTTTTAAACATTTCCCCATAATTATAAAACGCCGAAGTTTTGATAAAAGCGGGTGGTGTCATTTTGTTTGGCATCTTAAGCACTATAAATACTGAAAATTTGATCAAAATCGTTAGAGCCGTTTTTGAGAAATTTGCATTTTTGTCGTTTTTTATGGGTTTTTAGGGGTAAATTACCCTTAAAAATAAAAAATTCCAAAAAATGAAAAAACTCCTGGAGATATTAGGGTTTAGTACCTACATACCAAATTTCATGAAAATCGGACCAATAGTGTCCTCTCTGGTCGTGTATACATACAGACAGACTGACAGACAGACACCACTCTAAAAACACTTTTTTGGGTTCAGGGAGCACCAAAACAAAAATTGCACTAAAAATATTTTTGGGTTCAGGGAGCACCAACACAGATAATTGCACTAAAAAAATTTTTGGGGTTCTGGGAGCACCAAAACAAATAATTCAACTGAAAATTCAAATTCGAACATTTTTACGAAAACAATACTTTCTCCATATACTACGTATAGGGTGGAGAAAGTAAAAATTATATCCAAACAATTTAAAATATAATTTATATTTATATTAAATACACCAGGTGTTCGGAAAGTCTGGAAACGGTGTAATAAGGAACATTTAAAGGTAGATGTGATTGAGGAACCTACTCTATGTAAAAATACTATTTTATTAAGATTTTTAAAAAATATCCGCCATCTTGGATCCGCCATTTTGAATGAAACTTTGTTTTTTTTAAAAGGGAAGGTGGTCATGTGATACATCATTTCGATGTATATTTTCAAGAGAAAACCAACGGTGAAATTTTCACATCCATATCTTTAACCGATTAAAAATGGGGGACAAAAACAATGAAATCATGTTTTCTGATTTTGCCCCATTTTGCTATTACTATTATTATTATTACTATTTTACTAGTATTTTTTTAATATTTATTTTTATTCTGTTTGGATTTAGAATTTTACATAAGCTTTCAAACGATATGCCGCTCAACGATATTTGGTTGATCTACTTGAAATCAATTTTGAAAAAATCAAAATTGCAGTAACCCAAAAATTTTAAATACTCCCAAATATCGTTGTGTGGCATATCGTTTAAAAGCTTATTTAATTATAAATCAAAAAATAATAATAATAAATATAAAAAAAAATAATAGCACAGCAAAGTGTTGCAAAATCAGAAAACACGATTTCATTGTTTTTTTGCCGCCATTTTAATCGCTTAAAGATATGAATTTGCAAATTTCACCGTTGGTTTTCTCTTGAAAATCTACATCGAAATGATGTATCACATGACCACCTTCCCATTTAAAAAAACAAAGTTTCATTCAAAATGGCGGATCCAAGATGGCGGATAATTTTTTTGAAATCTTGTTAAAATAGTATTTTTACATAGAATAGGTTCCTCAATCACATCTACCTTTAAAGTTTCCTTATATACGTAATATTAAACCGTTAAGACTTTCCGAACACCTGGTATATGGCCTCACATGTAAACTAAGGGTGCGTTCACAAAGAAAGCTGGTTGCAAGTTACTTGTTTCTAGGCGCTTGCTCCCAGCGCTTGCAAGCCCTTGTAAATAGTTTTGGGTGTTCACAACAAAAGCTTTCAAATTTCATTCCGAGAATGATTTCCTCAAGCGGTGAAAAATTATTTTTGCTTCAAAATGTATATTTGAAAGTGCACCGAAAGAGAATCGGTGTTATACATTAAATTAACCGAGGAAGAGGAAGATTTGGTGATTACCACCATCTGTTTCCTCAATTAAAATTGGACAACGTAAGGTTTTTTTCTTATATTGAGAATGGAGTCGAGCACATTCAATTATATCCTCAACAAAATTGAAACTACTTTGGATAAATCCTGGGGAAACTGGCAAAAGCAACCAATTCATTCGGAAGAACGGCTAGTTATTTGTATGAGCTAAATCTTTAATATGTTTGAAACTATTTGTTTTAATAACCATTTACCATATAATAATTCTATACAAATAATTTAAAAAAAGCATTATAAGATAAAAAATGTAGTCTTCACTGTGAGTTGTCAGCGACTTGACTGCTACCAGCGCCGGAAAACAAGTATCAAAAGTTCTTGCTTGCCGGTCAGCGCTTGTAGCAGGCGCTTGCAAGTCGGAACAAGCGTTGTCTCTGAACGCACAAACTTGATACAATGAAAACTTTTTCTCGCGCCGGTCAGCGCCGGCCAGTGCTTGTTAGCAAGCGCTTGCAACCAGCTTTCTTTGTGAACGCACCCTAATGTAGAATTTATATTAGATGAGTTAAACAGCTTTATTCAAAGTAATTGTCTATACTTAAATACCCAAGGTTATAGAAACGTATTAACTCAAATGTACGCTGCAGTCTTTCTGCACCGTTTGTATACAGACAGACATATTTCATTATTACGGATTACCTTTTACTGAACTGTTTTTTTTTTCAATAAATAAATTACCTTTTATTTTTGTTTTGCTTACAGTACTTTTTGTTTTTGTTCTTATTCTTTGCTTTCGCCCATTGTTCAGGCATTGTCAAGTTGCATTGTTACTGGGCGTAGCTTTTTAGTAGTAAATCACTTATTATACTTTTAAAATGTTGTCGTTCACACGTGCGTCTGCGTTCATGTGCTCGATACTGGTTGTCTTATCAAGGGGCTTTATTTTGTAAACAATTGCGTTGGATTGGAATATTCTCTTTTCATTTAATAGTGAAGTTGGATAATCTTTTGATTGTTTTTTCGTGGATTGTTGATTTCATCGTTGTTTAACAATCCATGTTGTTGTCCATTTCGATGTATTTGATGTTATCCTTTGTCGGTTGGTTTTCCTTTTTCTTATTCATTATTATTTAAATAATTAATGAGTTATTTGATAATAATTATTATATTAAACGGTAATTGGTTTTATTGTGTTTATTTTATTGTTGAAATCGCTTTTGTTCATTGGTCCGGTTAGGGCTGCGAGTTAAGTTGTAGAACTAGCGTGCCATCACTATATTGTGCCATACATTCATGTCCCGAGTAATTATAATTTAATAAAAATTGTTAATATATTAAAATTGTTTAATAATTGTATAACAACAATAAAAAACTGAATGAGTTATACGGTTTTGAAAGAAAACAACACTTTATTAAAAATTAAAACTATAAAACAATCCTTGCCCTAGAATGTTGTTAACTTTACTCACAAAAATAATTGCTAAATATACTAAATTGTGAATTTAGAAGAAATCTAAGAAAACTTTAAATATAATTTAAATCATTCTAATAATTACTAATCATACTAATTATTTACTGAAGTACTATAAAAACTCGTCTGCAAACCTATAAAAACCTTTTTTTCTAAATTCGTTCGCTTAAAAAACCCACAATCTCCATCTTACGCAAACTAACTGACGCTTGGAAAACTGAGGCGTTTTCATCCCCACCACTCATAGACCCTCGGCAGGGGTTTCCCTACTGAAAAATGGCAATTTAAAAAAAATTTTTTTTTTCCTTTTTTTTCCCGATTCTTTAGTTTTTAAGGATTAAGAAAAACATAACATATGCCACAAAAGTTCTTTACATAAGTGTGAAAAATCTATTCAAAGCAATGCGCGCACCTACTTTCGGTAGAATTGAACTTCTTTATGTTTGCTATTTGGACTAATAAGGTTTTTTATTTTTTTGAAGTAATTGCAAAGAACTACAACAATGTTTATTATTAGGCATTCAATGCCTCCAATATGTAAGTAAAACATATCTTGACTACAAATACTGGTAGCACAAGTTATACCCCTCTATTTCTGCTAAAATAACTAATGGAATCTTTAAACACGATTTCCTGCAACTTTTCTATTTTGATATTTTTTAAACAAAAGTTCTTATAACTTTTTAACTGCTAAAGCTACAGTGGTGAAATTTTTACCACATCTTTAGTAACTTGTAATGCAACTTGGGTATTTTTATTCCTCTAGGACGAATACAAGAGTATTTAAAAAAAAAATTGTAAATCACAAATTTGTTTTATATATATATACTAGTGGACCCGGCAATGCTTCGCTATTGCTTAATTTGAAACTTTGAAAGCCTGTAATTCGTATCCCGTGTAATTCAACATCCTGTAATTCGTATCCCGTGTAATTCAACATAGGCCTAATGATTGTTACACATAATTAATAAAACAACTGATTTGAATCAAAAGTTTAATACAATTTTAGGTTAGGCCTTTAAAACCTATGAAATATAATAATTCAAACATCTAATATTACAATTTAACATTATATTATTGTTACACATTATAAATAAAACAGCTTATTTGGACCAAAGGTTTAACACAATTTTAGGTTAGGCCTATTAAATTATTATAAAATCAACACACTTTTTTTGAAAGAGTTTTGAATTATCACCATAGTAACCAGAATAGCACATTAATAAATACGAACAGCTGTTTCATCTTTTATATGAATGCTTATGGGAGGGATGAATTTTCGCATTTTCTACCCTTTAAATTCAAAATTTTTCAAAATCCTTTCTTAGTACGCCTCTACATTATTGGACGAATGTACCTTCCAAATTTCAAGTCTCTAGCTATAATAGAATCGGCTCTGCGTTGATCGTCAGTCAGGACATTGCATTTTATATAAGAGATATTATTTTTGTAAGGTCATAACTACTAAACTTTTAATGGTAAGAATATGACTATACTCAAAACGGTAATGCTTTTTATATACTTTAAAACATGATATCAAACGGCCAAATTGGTTCAGTAGTAAAAAAGTTATAAAAGATTTTAAAAGCATATTTTTTTCCTAAAAAAAAACAAAAAAAGCTCAAAAAGGTATGTAAAAAAAATTTTCCCCTAATTCCTATAAGTGTAAACATTTTTTTAGGTTCTAATGAATATTTTAAAAAAATGGTTCATAAATAAAAAGGCCTATTATAGATAAACTCTATTTTTAGTAGGGAATCCCCTTGCCTTGCGCGACATTGTCTGTCTATGGTATTCCTTGGTAGCTGGTGATAGGCTACCAGTTGAAGTTGCGTTTCAATCACTGGTTGCTTTCAGTGTCCCTTCACCCGGCCTATGGGAATTTGTGTTTGGACGTTCCTGGAGGACATTTTCCAGGCCAGAAGACGCGTCAAAATGTGTTTAATATGTATAGTATGTGTTTAATATGTAAACAGAAAATATAAATTACTCGTATTTTAAACGTAACATTGAACTACTACATACCCCTTTATGTTTTACTGATTCAGTACGAGGACAAGACAAGCTTGAGGGAATGTGCAAGCGACACAGTGTTGAGCTAATTATAATTGCTAATTACAGGACAAACACGGGCGTATAAAGTAATTAATTGTCACAGTACTACAGTTAGATTGGGTAAATTAATCACGCGGATTAATTATGTCAAATGTTATTTATTTATGTGAAACTGTTCCTGAAATGTTTTGTTTTGAGGCGTTTTATTTCATTATACAATTTGATCAAATCGGCATAAGCTGTTTATGGTAATAATTTGTATACAATGGTTTTGTAGCTTTATAAAGAGTAAATTTGCTCATTTCATTGTATTTATGATGAAACACATTTGAGGTCATTAATAATTTACTATAAAGGATGTCCCCAAAAACTCTGGTCCCCTTATATTGTAATCTCTGATATATTATGTTAATATTTTGTTCCACGGATAGAGACAAACATATTTCGCAATATAAACATGGGTCTACGGTGTTTACTTTTTCTACAGTGCCTGTTAGTGTTTTTTTTTTATATATATAATTGATATCTAAAGAACGGTTTGGCCGACTGGTTTCAAACTTGAAATGAAATTATACCTGACAGTGATATATTTTAAATAAAATAAGCGATTATATCCAACCATACGTTGAAAAATAGCGACTGTTTGAACATTTCAAACCTAAACTAACCCAACATCGTACATTTTAACAAAAAATGTCAAAACATCTTTTTTTTAGGCTTTTTAATTCCCTGTCGGATGGTGTAACTATCAAAACAATCTGATGAAGGATAACAGTTAAGTTGCGTGTAATAATTGGTTTGTTCAATCCGGCATTCTATACCAACACAAAAATATTGTATGTACATAATCTGTTATTATCTTTAACTTAGCTATTATCCTTTATCCGATTGTTTTGACAGTTACACCATCCGATAGGGAATCAAAATTGCATCAAAAAAGGTATCTTGAAATTTTTTGTAAAAATGTATGGTTTTCAGTAATTTAGGTTTGAAATTTTCAAACAGACGCCATTTTGAAAAGCATTATTGCATATAATCGATTATTTTTCTTGAGATAGATCATTATCAGGATAAACTTCATGATAAGTTTGAACTCAATCAGTCAAATATTTCTCTAGATATGAATTATTTTGTAAAAACAAACAAAATATCTGGAAAACTAAGCGTACTAACTTTTTTCTTATTTTTAGCCATAGAATGTACTGCCGAGACATTAACGTATAGTTCTGAATTATTCTGTACATTGTAAATAGAGACTATACGTACTATAATTTACCTATTTAACAAACGGTATCTTTCTCAATATGCAACTAAATTTAACATCATAAATAATAATAGAACTCCACTTCTGAATAAAATACTATACAATTTTATTTTTCCTGGAACTGAAGTATTTATTCAAACGTTCAGTGTTTACAAATCATCAATATTTTGAATTAATCTCTCTCTCCAGGCAAGTAGCGCTTAAATCCACAGCTAAAGCATACATTTTGTTATGCATAAGGTGACTGTTTAATGTTTTAAATAGCGTAAATTATTTAAATACGGTTTAAGCAAACAGAATATTGCAGTATTTACATTTCATCGTAACTCGGTTTGGCATTTACTGTAAATTTGTTTGTTTTTAGTTAGATAAATATCAGTTCAATTGTTTTCAGTGTTTGTATTCTTCTCTAAAATGTACCTTTTCGAAATTCCTTTGTTAAAAAAGTACAATAAAATACTGTTTTATGTTTAGAAATTGTTAAACATTAGTGTTAATATATATTAAGTTAACCGTTTGAAATTAAGCTTAATTGTGTAATAATATAAAAGCAAAAATACATTATTTGACACCAGGAATAACAAGGGTGTTTGTTTGGTTACCTTTTAGGGTTATAAATATAAATAAATATAGAGCTTGACTTGTGAGAAGGTATACTTGATAGAATACATCTTGAACACATAATCTCACAACTATAACCCGCGCGCAATATCTTGGGACTTGCACAGTTTGGCAACGCTGGCTGCCGGTCGGCTCGCTACCCCATCCCACCTATCACATATATCCTGTTGGACGATGACTCACGACTAGGTTCATAGTGAAAATTACACTTTATCTTCAAAACTTAATAAAAAGTTCATTATTATTATACATCTTAAAGATAATTTTCTAACAAGAAATAATATATAAAAATATTTTTGTAATCAGACAACTAATAGTATTGGAAAAATGGTAAAACTAAATATATTGTGATCTTTTTGCGGAAAAATTAACATTTAAATATAAAACAAATACTATTGAAAAAAGAATTAATTCAAATTAATATAAAATTTCGTTTTTAACCTGCTGACATGACCTATCATCTTATTGTAAAAATTAAAAGTCAGAGTTCTGTTGCTTCAGAAATTTTCATGTTGGGACGGTCGTAGTAGAATGTTTTTGTTGTGCAACTGTGTCTGTTGGTCAGTTCACGTTGTATGTAACTGTGCTTGTGACTTGCGATTGTGGCCGACGTTTTTAGTATTGCCGGGCAGTCGAGGAAAAGCACTCAATAGTCAGGCTAGGACGATCGTTCTCAGTGTCGTGCGGTATTTTCATCAGGAGAAAACAAACAGTGGGCCGTTAAGAAATGTAAATCAAGTTTTAAAACAGGTTGCGGAAGCTTGTAATATAAGTCAACGAACAGTGGTAAATATTCGAAACCAGGAGAAAACAGCTGAGAAAAAGGATGACGGGAGTCCTGTATTAACAACGCCAGGTAAAAAAAGAAATAAACAAAAACCAATCACTGATATTCATAATTTTGACAGCGGTGCCATAAGGTGACATGTATACTCCTACTACAATAGAAAAGAAGTTCCAACTGTTCCCAAACTGTTACAAAGTATGAATGAATGTGGAATTTTTAGGGGAAAACATACATAATTGGATTTAAGTATAAGAAAATAAACAAACGTAAGGTACTACTTGAGAGACCTGACGTGGCACTTTCTTTTAAGGGCTTCCAATCATATTGGAATAAAACTTTATTTTTGGACGTTGGACGAGACATGGATTAATAAAAACACTACGAAAATTACAGGTTGGTCTGATGAAACTGTACAGAGTTGTCTGGGGGCACCAATTGGGAAAGGGAGTAGAATTATTGTTTGCCATGCTCGATCATCAAAAGGGTGGATTCAGTCTGAACCACTTATATTCGGTTCAAAAAAGTTTAACGTCTACCATGAAGAGATAAACTCCAAAACTTTTGAAAAATGGTTTCAAGACTATCTGCTTCCTAAAATTGAAAGTGGAAGTATAATAGTCATGGGCAATGCGCCTTACCACTCTCGAATTTTAGATAATGCTCCAACAATGAAAAATAAAAAAGTGATATAATTGAGTGGTTAACGAACAATTTTTTTATTTATTTTAGGACTCAAAACTTATCGGAACCAAGTATCTTTTTTCTATAAATGGAGTTAGTTTTTCGAGAAGGTAACTGAATTGGTCCTCGTTCATTCTTAAATGATTTTTGTACTCCTCTGGATCTTCTTCTGCCAATTTTCTCAATACCGTTGACGAAGCTCACAGGTTTTCTCTTCTTGAGACCCATGGGGTTCACCCGCCAACGTCTTTGAGCACGGCCAGTTGTCGATAAAATTTCGTGCAGTTAGTGTATAAGTCCACGTGAAATTATATCAACGCCTCCGCTTATAGTCCTTGAATTCCTTCTCGAACGAGACATCCGGCCACCTGGTACCACAGCAGACGCAGAACTGAGGAACGGGGAAAGTGAACGTGAGATGATAACACTGAACTGGATGAACATGTAAACAAGGATGAACAGTCTCAGTGTAAATCCTATTTAACCCAGTTTATATTCAGTCTTAATATTTTTGTATAATTACCTCAACTTTGAGAAACGGAAAACAGGCTCTTCTATACCTTGAAGAAAACTCCCGAGTGTGCCGTATGATTTCAATAGGAAAGGTCTGACTAAAGCCGCAAAATCGTTGAAACATGCATTCGTAATACCGTGTTTCGGATTCTATAAATTAATAATCTGGGAAACTACTTTAAGTTATAAAGAAGGCTTTATATTTTTTACGTGTTAGCTTAAAATATGGAAATTATTGCTTAAAACTCCAAAAAAAAAACGTTAAAAGTAATCGATTTTTACTCAGTTAAACTGTTGATTAAAATGAGTTGCCGTCAATTTCTTTCAATTATGAGATATAAGACAAAAGCACAAAGCCTTTAAGAACAATTTAAGATGTTTCACAACTTTTTAGGTTGAAAAACGGCGTCCGAAACAGGGTAGTACAAGTGCATATTTTTGCGGTTTTACGCAAGGTATAGAAGACCCTTAAGGATCTGCTGTAGTGGCGGCCATCTTGGATTTTTATCCCATAAGAGCAATGTTAAATTTCAAACCATTTATTTCGTTTATTTTGTATCATAAAATTGTTTGCAAGGTCTCGTTTTAAGCACAGTCACAATACGCATCCGTCTTGCAATTTAGTTTTTTTTTAAATGCTTTTGATTTATTATGTAGTTGACATTTTGTAAGTAAAAAGTTTCAATTTTTTCCTAACACAATAAAAAGTTAATAATGAAAAATAATTTGCAAGCCGGATCCGAAATTTTATAAAGAATATTCATTTTTTTTCAACACTCAATTACAAAAGAAAGACTTATAAAATGGTTTGAAACGAAGCAATGTCAAAGCGTTCAGCTACAAGAAATTGCACTGTTTAGATAGGGATACAGTGAGAAGCGGTTGCATTTCCGGTTGCTTTCTCGTTTACTGGAGGGCCCTTAAGGAGATTCTTAGATTGCAACAGATGAATACTAATGTAAAAGCGTGTAATCAACGAATTTCCATAGGAAAAATAAGCTATTGCAGTGGCCCTTACGGTAAGACCCAAGGTCGGGAGTAGCAAATGAGCACCGATCATGGTCCCCGGAACACGTTTTGGGGTGTCGTTAAAAGTCATACTTATATATATGTATATATGTGTTCGCACTCTAGCGACCGCATTTTAAGAAAAAAATCCAACAACCGAAAGCACTTTTTTTGACCCGAAGTAACTATTCGTTCAGATTTTTCCTACGAGAATGAATTTTTTTTATAGTTTTTTCTACAAACATAAATGTAGGATTTTATTCTGTACATTTAGTTTTTTACGCGACCTTATAGCTCGCTTGGTTCTCCTAAAATGGTTCAAAACGTAAAATACCATACAAGTACCCGGTTCAAAGCCATGTGGTGGATTTTACCTTGGGGTTGGCGTGCGAAGCACGCAATGCATTGTGTGTTGAAAATGCTCCCAACATGCGGAACACCGTCGTGAATAGACCTATTTCCCAAATTGTTGGGTGAAACCCTAAAACATAGCCCTATAAACTTAATTTTGGAAATTTGCTCAACTCACGTCAGCGGTTCAGCTGTGTGGTCGAATTATTTAAATTTTCCATACTAGGAAACTGTAAGTTTACCATACTGCTTAAAGTATCGAGACCAGAAGGCGTAGCATGTGTGTATTGAGTTAACAGTAATGAGGTTATTAACAGTCGAGATCCTTAATACACTGAATCCTCCAGGAATACCGTCTAATCACCTCTATTTATAGGTTGGTGCGTCAGTAATGTTGTCGCATAATTTCAATCCACCTAAATTATGCATCAACACGAAGCAAATCAAGTACCACACTCCTGGATTGATCGAGGAAATGCTTACAGAGAAAATCTGAGTTTGTGTTACGGTTTTCAATACTGCAATGCAAATAATTGTCAAACTTTTATAATACGTAAACTAATCCAACTTTTTATTAAGGTTAATCTTACCTTATCATTCAATTGCAATTTCGGTCATTCGACCATCATCAGGAATGCACACTAAAACACTAAAAACATCACTCACAAACACAAACTAAACACAATAAATAAGTTTCACTCCATATGGAGGTCGTTAATTGTAAAATGTTGCTCAGTATGTCGCGGATAAGACGTGCACGCTTGGCCGTTCGTACTGAGCGATATGTATGTTCCTGATTCTTATCTCTGTTATTTTATTGTGTTGGGTCTCTCAATCAGCGTGCCGTACAGCATATTCAAATGGAACGAAAGCTGATCGTTCAAAATATGTGTGGAGTCAAATTTAGTGGCTCTATATATCTCGAATTCTTCTATCGCATTCATATAACGTCCTTTTTTGCAAATGTGCATGATTTCCATATTAGTACTACAATAAGAGTAAGTATGGTTATTATCCATTAAGTGTTGTGCGTAACTGGAGTATTGATTTTCAAGTTTTCTTTTTGGTAGGTGTTCTTTAAACCTTACGCAAAATGGTCCTCCGGTTTGGCATATATAATAGCAAGGACAATCGTTACATGTAATCTTGTAAATTCCCGTTCGTTGTTGGGCATCTCTCCTTCTGTATGTAACAATTACGTTATATTTGGCCATCGCGTTTTTTAAAGTATAATGGTTTTTAATTCGTTGTTGTAGTCTACATCCGTCATTGGTATTGAAATTAACCGTGTGTAAGCTGCGGTTTTTTGCTCCGGTGGATGATGCGAAGTGCATTGAAAAAACTATATATTTCTTTATTTTTGTGATTAACTAAGGTTAACTAAGGTAAAAAATATTTTTTTATTTTTTTTTACTGGTTTTTTTTAGTAATAATATATATATATACATTTATAAATACCTTAGTAAAATTACGCAAAACAGCCCCACCCGGAGACCAGATATCTAGTCATATCCCGTCAGCTTGGAAGCGAGCCAACCACCGTTTGCTTTACTTCCGCCCTCCTACCCTCAAACCACAGATATGATTAGATATCTGGTCTCCGTAGCCTAGATTCGAACTCGGCATCATGTGATCAGAAAGACGCTTCGTTACCACTAGACTACGGCTACATGAAAGAAAAATGACAAATTAACAAAACTTCAGTTACTTTACTATCGGTATAAATATTCAGTGTAAAGTAAAAGATAGTTTGTCAGCACCATCTAGGAGCGGTTATTGGAAGTTTGCTTGGTTGCTCTTAAGTTTTAATCTGTCTAATTTGTAAGTGTAAGAGGTTTATAATAATAACTTAGATCAGTTCTTATTAAGTTAAATAATTAATTTAAAGCAATATGCTAAACTTTTAATACAAAATACTGACAAATGAAAGACTATAACATGTTTTAAAAAATTGGGGAAATCACACCATATAAATTGTCAATTGAAAGCAAGCACTATCCAAGCAAGTCCTGCTTTCTGGTGGCATTTGTTGAAACTAGGTGTAGATCTGATGTTTTACAGACCTGCAATGGTACTCTAAAGTACCTCCATGGCTCAACTTGTAGATGAAGCCACTGTTACCTTTTATAAAGGCAGTTAAATTGGGTGGTATTTAAAAGTACCGTCAGGCGACAAAGGGTTAACTTTTGGTCAATTTCACATTCTGTGGTAAACGTTAAATTATGGTGCATTTTATTCATGTATGTGCATAGGAGATTCAATTGTCTCGTACTACCGTTAAACTAGATAATCGTATCATCTACATATCTATGGTAGGCTATTATATTATGCCTGTATGGATTAGTAACAGTTAGTAGGAAGGATTTCTCTATATGGTTAAGGAAAATCTCCGATAAGATGCTGGATAACGGTGACCCCATAGCAAGGCCGTCACTTTGCAAGTAAAATGCATCATTGAACTGGAAATAATTTTGATTCAGTATGGTTCTAATGAGATTAATTAACTCGGTAATGGACGTTGCAGGAAGGACAGAAAATTCTCTGAGATTTGTCTCCAATAAGTCAATGGTTTGTGTAACGGGTATATTCGTGTATAGATTCACTATATCATATGAAACTAATTTGTAAGAAGGCTCTATATTTATTGTCTTAAGCTCATTTATTAATTCTAGGCAGTTCCGTAAGCTGTAATCATTTTTAAAGAAATAGAGTTTCCTTATTATTGTATCAAGTAATTGAGAAGCGTGATAGCTCGGTGCAGACGTGAAGTTTACTAGCGGTCTGATAGATAAATCTACTTATATAAAGCTAGACGGTAACACTGATTCATTGACATTAATTATTAGGCACTTCCCGTAATCGGACCCCCCTCAACCTTATACTTGAAATAAAGCTCTCGACGAGAAACTCTTGGGTGAATTGCCAGAATTTAACATTTTATTATTTTAAAAGCACCTTTTGGGCGGAACCGATTTTTTCGATTTTTTAAATTTCTTCATTTTCCCACTTTGAGCACATTTAGCAAGAAAGCGGCAAGAGATAGCAAAAAATGTTAAATACAAAAGTTGTAGAAAATTTAATTTCAGACTAACGATTTTTCATCAGATTTAAGATCTAATCATCCATTTAGCCACTATTCATCCGAGAAGGGAGGCTCCGCCCAAAGTCCTTAAAGCTAGACGATTTCACTGATTCACTGACATTAATTATTAGGCACTTCCCGTAATCGGAACCCCATCAACCTTATACTTGAATTAAAGCTCTCGACGAGAAACTCTTGGGAAAATTGCCAGAATTTATCATTTTTTTATTTTAAAAGCACCTTTTGAGCGGGACCGATATTTTCGATTTTTTAAATTTTTTCATTTACCCACTTTGAGCGCGTTTAGTAAGAAAACGGTAAGAGATAGAAAAAAATGTTAAATACAAAAGTTGTAGAAAATTTTATTCCAGACCAACGATTTTTCATCAGATTTAAGATCCAATCATCCATTTAGTCACTATTCATCCGAGAAGGGAAGCTCCGCCCAACGTTCTTAAAGCTAGCCGGTTTCACTGTTTACTGACATTAATTATTAGGCACTTCCCGTAATCGGACCCCCTGAACCTTATACTTGAATTAAAGCTCTCGACGAGAAACTTTTGGGAAAATTGCCAGAAGTTAACATTTTTTAATTTTGCAAGCACCTTTTGGGCGGGAAATATTTTTTAGATTTTTTTAATTTTTTCATTTTTTCACTTTGAGCGCGTTTTGTAAGAAAACGGTAAGAGATAGCAAAGAATGTTAAATACAAAAGTTGTAGAAAATTTAATTTCAAAGAAGAGATTTTCCGTCAGATTCAAGATCCAATCATCCATTTAGCCACTATTCATCCGAAAAGGGAGGCTCCGCCCAACGTCCTTATAGCTAGACGATTTCACTCATTCACTGACATTAATTATTAGGCACTTCCCGTAATCGGAGCCCCATCAACCTTATACTTGAATTAAAGCTCTCGACGAGCAACTTCTGGGAAAAATTGCCAGAATTTGACATTTTTTAATTTTGGAAGCACCTTTTGGGCGGGAAGGATTTTTTCGATTTTTTGAATTTCTTCATTTTCCCACTTTGAGCGCATTTAGCAAGAAAACGGTAAGAGATAGCAAAAAATGTTAAATACAAAAGTTGTAGAAAATTTAATTTCAGTTTCACGATTTTGCATCAAATTTAAGATCCAATCATCCGTTCAGAAGCTATTCACCCGAGAAGGAGCTCCGGCACACAATCCTTCAAATTTCCCATGGTAATCTTATGGTGATAATGTTTAATGAGTTTGAGTCAGCTGCCAAATAAAACAGCTGATTTGTGCTCGGTCACCTATGTACAAACGAGCCAAAGATTAACAAGATTCTTTAGCGAATTTTCCAACTGCGAGCGAAGCGAAGCAGCCATCTTGGGCCGAAGGCCGAGGCGGGGTTGGGACGCGAAGCGTCCAGGGGCAGAGCCCCTAGTCTGTTGATAGCCATCTATTGACAATATGTCATGACAGCTGTTAGTTAGATTGTTTACATTCTATATGCAAGTATAATCTATCACACAAATCAATCAAACTAAACCAACGTAAATAAACAAACGTAATTTTCTTAATTAAATCAATGTATTAAATCAGAAGGCCTACACCTAACTTGCGAAATATTCGCACGGGTCAGCTAGTGTTTTCTGTAGTGTATAATACTGAACTCGTCCTAAACGGTTTTACCAATTTTGATGACATTTTTTGTGTGTTTGAGTGGTTCCCTGAACGGTTTGGATTCACAATTTGAACGGGTTGAAATGAGGTTGCTACCGCTATAGAATAATTAATGTAAATTAAACTAACTTCCTACAAGCTATAAAGCTAAAATTATGTAATATTATTTTTAAGGGATATACACAACTATTTGCAATTTGATTACATAAGTAAAAGGGATGAAATGGAATAACTTTACTTAAAATTAATGAATAATACACTTACTTTTTCTACATTCTCAAAAACTACTCGACCAATTTTACTAAAATTTCACAATTTACACGCATTAGTACCAGGATTTATTTAGAGAATATCGTCACTGCTAACAAAAGATTTAAATGGGGTAGCTACCCCAATACAACACAAATAAATTGCACTAAATTCCTACAAACTATACATCTAAAATTATTTAATATTGTTCTTAATTGATATAAAAACATTTGCAATTCTATACGCTTTTGCCTTATAGCTCAAAATTGAAAAAAATCGACAATTTCTTCAAATAAAAGGTGCAAGTAAAAGTTTGTTATTTTTAATGCATTATTTTGGGTTTTGTAACAATGATTTTCACATTTTAAAGACACAAGTAAACATTATAAAGCCTTCTGAATAGTTTAAAGTTATTTCTCTTTGTTATTAATTTAAAAATATAATCCAATACATGAGAATTTGAGTGAATATTTCAGTGATTTAAATTTGCATTACTCGCAATTCCTTCTCTTCGTATTGGATGGTGCTCAGAGTAGGGGATTAGCAGACGCTGAGACTTGTTTTCAATCCACTGTTTAAAGTTCACTGACTGTACTCGGACCAATGTTACAAAAATTAAACTTTACATGCGGAGTTTTCCTCAGCTCGAAGAAGAGTCTTAAAAGTACTTTACTCACTTTTATAGATGTGCGAACATGAGTCGGGGTTGCAAAACGTTTTGTGTAGATCTGCTGGTTGTACGACCCGCATTTCAGGGATGCCGAATGAAAGGCTGTCTCCAAAGATTGTGATGCAAAATGTTTGTGTTTTAAATATAGAGTTACAATCTTACAGTGGAATAATTAATTTGTCTTTATGTTTTTATTTGTATTCAAAATCTCTAGCTCCTAAAAGGGTGGAGACAAAAACTTTAATATTTTTTCCCCCCGCTTACTCACTTCCTCAGCAATGGATATTTAATTAAATTACAAGTGAAAAAACATAGACCAAGACCGGGAGTTGAACCCGGGACCTTCACGTTTCCGTCGTGATGCTCTGCCAACTGAGCTACCCTGATATCTCCATATATTGGTCTGTTAATTCAATAATTTCAATAAAACCGTGCAAGTGAGATAACATCGATCAATATCTGGAGATATCAGGGTAGCTCAGTTGGCAGAGCATCACGACGGAAACGTGAAAGTCCCGGGTTCAACTCCCGGTCTTGGTCTATGTTTTTTCACTTGTAATTTAATTAAAAACTTTAAGTATAAAGTCAACTTTAAAGGAAGTGTAATTTTCATTGTCTATTTGGTTAGGAATGCCCAACACATTTGACTCCCGAGAGGACTGAAAAGGTTGCTTTAAAAGAATTGCTATATTACTTTATCCGTTCCTTAACAGTAAATAGGCAGTATACACATGACTAAATACAGGGTGATACGGAAATGTCTCGGAAGGTCATTCTACAGCTAAAAATAAGAAAAAAGTTCATATAAACATAGGCCCGAAAACTCTTCGTTTTCCAGATAACGCCATTTTGTTGTTTGAACAAAATAATTCATATCTAGAGAAATGTTGAACTGATTGCATTCAAACTATGCATGTAGTTTAACCCAACGATGATGTATCACAAGAAAAATAATCGATTATATCCAACCATGCGTTTCAAAATGGCGGCTATTTGAAAATTTCAAACCTAAATTACTGAAAAACCGTACATAAAAAAAAAATCAAAACACCTGTTTTGTAGCCCTTTTGATTCCCTATCAGATGGTCTATTTGTCAAAACAATCGGACGAAGGACAAATAGCTAAGTTAAAGATAATAACAACATATGTACATACAATATTTGTATATATATTGTTAAATATATTGTTTTGTTTACTCTGATGGTATAGGAAGCCGGGTTAAACAAATCCAATTATTACACATAACTTAACTAGTATCCTTCATCCGATTGTTTTGACAGTGATACGACCCGATTTGGAATCAAATGGGGTACAAAAAAAGTATCTTTACATTTTTTGTTTAAATGTACAGTTTTTGAGAAATGTAGGTTTGAAATTTTCAAATAGCCCACATTTTGAAACGCATGATTGGATATAATCGCTTATTTTTCGTGAGATATATCATTGTCTGGTTAAACTTCATGCCAAGTTTGAACTAAATTAGTTAAATATTTATGAATTAATTCGATATGAATTAGTTTTAACAAAAAAACAAAATGGCGGATATCTGGAAAACGAAGCGTTTTCGGGACTATGTTTATATAAACTTTTTTATTATTTTTAGCTATGGAATGAGCTTCCGAGAAATTGCCGCATAGTTCTGAATCACCCTGTATATTTAATTAATTTGTCTTCGTATTGTTTTCCAAACAAACAACTCGTAAAGCTTTTTCAGGCCGGTTCTTAATATTTGTCTGATCGGACTTGAAATAAGACTTTAACCTTTTAGAAGTATGACTTGGTATGACTCCAATATTTAAAAAAAGTTATTTCATGTTTTGCTATTATTAAACAAAAAAAAAATGTAAGTTTACAAAACGTGTGCCCCCATAGGAAATCTATCCTTTCTAGCAATGCTTCTGTGCAAAATTTGGTAGTAAAAGTTTAAACTGTTTTGAATAAATAATAAAATAACCCCGCAACAAATATTGGAATATTTCCTTTTTAAGTGTCTTGTCACGTTTAAACGGCTGCCATCTTGAATTTATTACAAAATACTAGAATTCAATAAAGTCACACCAATTGCTCTTTAGCCCTTTTCCACGAGTTGCATACAGAATTACGTTGTCTCCAAAGAAATCGTGATTGTTAAAGGTAATTTTACATTTAACGAAAATCTGCTTCATTTTATCTTTCTAAGTAGAAAGACATTTTGATGTTTTAAAAAGTACTAGGGGCTCTACCCCTGGACGCTTCGCTTCGCTCGCAGTTGGAAAATTCGCTAAAGAATCTGGTAAATCTTTGGCTTGTTTGTACATAGGTTTGTAAAATTATGAAACCAGGCTTAAATATATTAACAGTAATTCAAAGATTAATTATAACCTCAAATACATGCTTTAGAAACGTGATAGGCTTTCATTTCGATTTTAGTCCTAGTTCTGCTATCTTCTGTCAACTAAAGTTTTGAAACCAGGCCTAAATATAGTAAAAATTATTGCAGGATTAACACTACCTCAATACTATGTTTCGGAAATGAACCAGGCATATATTACAAAATTGACTCTTAGAATTTATCTATCTTTGCCAAGTTTACCTTTTTTTTGACAAAATAAATTGTCAAAACTGCAGTCTGCCACTTTGAGGGTTAAAGCCAATAATGCTTGGGCTACCAATACTCCTTTATGGTTTAATCATTCAAAGAAACAAGGGGGCTTTTCCCTCTGCTCGTTCCTATCGCTTCGCGATCCCCGGGGGGCAGCGTTCAACTTTATTTTTTCGACTTGAATTCGACTTCATAATTAATTTACTTCATGAATTTGTGCGCCTGGAAGTTATGCAATACGTCTTCGCTCTGCGATACACGGCGCCTGGAAGTTATGCAATGGTCACCGCTACGCAATACATCTATTCTTATTACTTATATTCTCATTTATAATTATGAGAAGAAGAAGTAGAAAAACTTTTTGATATAATTGAGAGATTTATTTTTCTTCTTACTGACTCAACA